>PVKC010039520.1:0-12527 GCA_004027635.1 Crocidura indochinensis | reverse complement strand
AGAGAGAGAGAGAGAGAGAGAGAGAGAGAGAGAGAGAGAGAGAGAGAGAGAATTCAGTCAGCTTTTACATAGCAAAGGAAGAAATTTAAGAAAGGATAATGTGAATCCTGGTGCCCCATATGGTCCCCCGTTCCTGCCAGGAGCAATTTCTGAGCATGGAGCCAGGAGTAGCCCCTGAGCACTGCCGGGTGTGACCCAAAAAACAAAAATAAATAAATAAATAAATAAATAAATAAATAAAATAAAGGATGATGTTGGGGGAGCACCTTTGTTTGGGTTGTGGGGTTGATACTGAGTATCATCTTACACTCATGGAATCAGCGGCCGGGGCTGCACACAGGGCACGCACTGACAGGCTAGGAGCAGAGTCCTGACTCTTGGAGCAGCCTCCCCGCACACAGAAGAGCCAATCCCCCGTGCCTGCCAGGAGCGGTTTCTGAGCATGGAGCCAGGAGTAACCCCTGAGCACTGGCGGGTATGACCCAAAAAAAAAAAAAAAAAAAAAAGTGTAAAGAGCCACATGTGGCTCACGACCCGCAGGTTGCTGACCACTGCCATAGGAACACAAAAATACAATTAAAAAATCACTTCCTCAGCCTATATTTACTGCATCTCAATTTACAATAGCCAGACTCTGGAAACAACTATGATTCCCTTAAACAGAGGAATGACTAAAGAAGCTGTGGTACATATACGCAATGCAATATTATGCAGCCATCAGGAGAAATGAAGTCATGAAATTTTCCTATACATGGTTGTACATGGAATCTATTGTACTGAGTGAAATAAATCATAGGAAGAGAGATCGACACAAAATATTCTCACTCAGCTATGGGTTTTAAGAAAAATTAAAGACATTATGGTAATAAGACCCAGAGACAATAAAGTTAAGGACCGGAAGGACCAGCTCAGAATATGAGGCTCGCCACAAACAGTGGTGAATGCTGTTCAGGAAATAACTACACTAACAACTAGCATGACAATGTTAACGAATGAGAGAAGTAAAATGCCTGTGTCGAATACTGGCAGGGATGAAGGAAGAGGGGGGTCATTGGTGGTGGGAAGGTTGCACTGGTGAAGTGGGGGTTTTTCTGTTTATGACTGAAACCCAATAACAATTATGCTGGTAATAATGATGCTTAAATAACGGTTCTATAAAAGAAAAAAATGAAAAACTAATTCTGACTCCTTTTGAAGGGAATTGAATTGTTTTAGGACCATATTCAGTAGTTATCAAAGCTTACTTCTGCCTTTATGAGTAATAATTTTTCTGATATTTCTTGGAGCACCATGTTTAGTGCCAGGAATTGAATAAGGGTCAGTTGCATGCAAAGCAATGAGCTTAATCAATATATCATCTCTGCAACACCTGCCAATTCTTTTATTGTCATAAGGTTACTAAAACTTGAATTGGCATTATTTTCTTCTTAGATTTTCTTCCTTTCATTTCCTCCTAATATATTTGATATTTTCTTTCATATCTAATTAAAATTAAATCCCTAATTGTTAACTCTTTGTTGTTCTTAAACAAATATAAACTAATCTTGTTTTCCGAAGTATAATTTTTAAATTCTATTTTCAAGTGTATGAGTTGAGATATGAACTTGTTTTCATATTTATAAATACTTATTTATAAATATTTTAATCTCATATTTATAATTACTTTAATTTACCATGGCTCCTAGTACTTATTTGGGAATTTTTACTAATTCCCAGTTTAACACAAGAACTTTGCCAAAGTTTATATATCATAAAACAATTCAGATACTTAGCTTGGGTAATAGATGGGACTTAATGAATATTTAAGCTAAATGAAATTAGTCTAAAAGTTCTTTCTCTGCCTTGTTTATTTGGACTTTATTTCCTTCATCAAGTATGCCTGTTAAGTGAATTTTTAATATGTACTATTACAAATATGGTTTTAGCATTTCTATTCAACATAAGTCTCAGAGGACTCCATCCAATGTCATACAAGCATGCATTCTAACTTAGCTGAACTTTTTCAGTACTGAATTAGAATTTTTTAATTAGCATTTTGAAAATAACTAATATTTTAGAAGGAAACAATGAACATTTCCTTTAAAGCTATCTCTCTGTGAATCATATCACTATTATTAATTGATCGTTTAATGTTTGATGAACATAGGTTAGTGATAATTGCCTGTTCTGACTTTTATAAATCAATAATAGACTGATAGATTCAAATGCTTTAGTAGAAACCCATGTTAGTTAATTTTTCCAAGTGTTTTGATAATTGGAATGAAGTTTTTGGTGTGTGCATGAAAATGACTGGAATAATATCTAACACAAATTAGGGGCTGGAGAGAGAGCATGGAGGTAAGGTGTTTGACTTGCATGCATACGGATAGTGGTTCTAATCCCGGCATCCCATATGGTCACCCTAGCCTGCCAGGAGCGATTTCTGAGCATAGAGCCAGGAGCAAAACCTGAGCACCACCAGATGTGATCACCCCTCCCCCTCAAAAAAAAAATCTAACACAAATCAGCATGCCCATGAACAAATGGTGGAAGCATCCCAGAAAAGATTGAATTCATTGAATAGCTGCTAATAAGATTTTTACTCAGGAATAATTCTTCTTTCTCATTTCCTCTCTCAGTTGTTAGCAACTAAACTCTCCCTAATAAAGTCTTGAATCAATCATGATAAAATAATATAAATGAATATATAAAATATTCTATTAAATGATACTAATTCTACAGACTCCTGCAAACTCACTTATTATGCGAAATAATTTTAGATAGCAAAAACATAGAGACAATAAGGAAACTATTATTTGTAACACAAAATTATAAAGCTATATTAATTACCTATAAATGCGTGAAGGCAAAATTAAAAAAATTTGACTTAGACTGTGGATATGGAAGAAGGCAGAATAAGTGACGATTCCTACTGGCGATTATAAGTCACTTTTCCGGGGCTCAGAGACATAGCACAGTGAGGTTTGCCTTGTAAGCAGCTGATCCAGAACCAAAGGTGGTTGGTTCGAATCCCGGTGTCCCATATGGTCCCCTGTGCCTGCCAGGACCTATTTCTGAGCAGAAGCCAGGAGTATCCCCTGAGCACTGCCGGGTGTGGCACATCAACAAAAACAAAAACAAAACAAAAAAAAAACAAAAAAAGAAGTCACTTTTCCAAAAAAAAAAAAGCTAATTCTTATTTTATGCATACTAGTCTCCTGAGTCACAAGTTAAAAGAATAAACTTTATTGAGATAGTCATTCTTATAGATGCTTGACAGAGCCAAGTAAAAATATCATATTAATATGTGTGTGTTTGTTTGTTTGAGGGATACAGCAAGAGGTACTCAGGCTTTACTACTTGAGGGACCATTGGGAAAAAAGAGGATAGAACCCAGGTCGACGGTATACAAAGCAATTACCTTATCTATTCTAATATCATTCTGACCCCTGAAATATTTTATTTTTTTATTCAGATATTGACTGAATTTCTAGCTACAAGTATATAGGAAACAAACAAATCTACTACATTTCCAAATAAAGCAGTGTCACTAAGATATAAACATAAATATGTTAAAATCATTACATTATAAAAATAATTTTAAAGGTTCCATTATTTTTTGATTTTCCAATACGGACATTCCTCTTCTTCCTAAAGCTCTATATTTTTCAAGTGGCAAAAATTAACACTTTTTAATTAGAAATATTAGTATGCTATATACTTTAATTAGCATTTAACTTTAACACAAGTTATTTAGATATCAGTTATTAAATAAAATAGATGTTAATTTATAATCATTTGTATTTTGATTTCTACCTTGACTTACTATTCTGTCTTGGTAATTTTCTGATTTAAGGTTTATTTTTCCATGTAAAAAAAATAAGAACAATATAACTCAATTGGATTGTTAGTTACAAGTTAAATATAATAAAAGCAAAGATCCTTGCAGAATGTCTACTTGACTGAAAAATATATAGAAAATATTATTACATCATAATTGTGGTGACCTATTGTGTGTCACAAAATCTTTTTAACTGTTTTATAGTATCTTAGGCTCTTTTTGAAATGTCCATGAACACTCCTGTGAACAGTTTATAACAAAGCGTAACAATAAACTAGAGACATTCCACCTACTCTCAATGCCTAAAGGATAAACTTGATATCTTTGAAATGATAAAACAGTGGTCTTTGATGCTTCTAAAATTGCTATCCACTTCAATATTTACACAGTAGAAGTAAATAAAACTTAGGTTTAAAAAAAAAATCTTCAAATGATGCTTTAGTGTGCAATGATACAAAAGAGCTAAATGCCAAGCATTTGTGCAGCAAATATTTACTAAATAAGCAACTAAATGCAGTGAGGAACTGAAGACATAATTCTGTAGTCCTTCCTTCATGTCACTCCCTTAAATAGTCTGTTCTTTTCTGTCTACCTTCTTAAGCAAATTTTGCACATTGGTAAAGCAGCTAATGAGATTAATATAATTTACTGTTTATTCATGAGGGAATGCAAGCTTTTGATTTTATCTCAAAAACTTAAAATGCTAAATATCACATGCAAATTTACTGTTACCATCTTAGATAAATCACTTAACTGTTCTTTCATAGTCTATTTCTTAAATTTATTTTGAAATGTTTGACAAGATGTTACAAGAAGGGAATGAGAATAAAATAGGGACACACTAACATTTCAGAGTATCACATAGATATTCCAACACAACAAATAGAATAAAGTATAATGTTTTATTTTTGTATGTGTGGCATGTGAATAATTGCTTAAAACGTATAGTTAGCATGTTAAAAATAATTTATTTTCCTGTTTTTCATTTTATATGCGGGGTTAGGTTATGCAGTATCACACTTGGGATTACTCTTGGCTCTGTGCCCAGGTGATGGTCAGCTCCTTCATCTTGACCTGGTGATCCAGCTAATACTGGAAGAGGAAATGTGGGAAGGTCATGCCAGATGGAAAGCAGAGTTTGTACATGATAGCCATGTGTTCCACCACTTGTACTATCTCTTTGGTCCCCCAGACCACATCTCTTAATGTCTATTTCCTGGAAAGCAAATGTCAAATTAAATGTTCAAAATTATGGCATTTGGGGGAAGATACAGAAAAGAGTTGTATAGTACTAAAGTGAGAAAAACTAACTATTAACAATTAAACCAACTGGAAACATAATGGCTTATGGTATAAACTCATGAGTTTTTTTCAATCTGACCTGCAAAGGATATGGAAATGTGTGTGTTTCTATAGAGATCTTGTGGCTATTGTGGTTGATTTTATGTCTGGTTCTGTAAATCTCTGGATGTCAGTGTCACTCAGAGGAAGAGAAGGCTTTCAATAAAACATTCAAGTAGAAAGCTGTAGATTCTGGAAATTGAAAGTTCATTGGGTAAACTATATGATAAAATACATAGGAGGAGGAAAGTCATGGTATTTGCATATTACCTTCATAGCATGTTGTGCATAAACATTTCTGACCCTACCCTGATCAGTGATTGTACCCTACCCTAGGGTGTGACCTGACAGTCTGCCCCCACCCTAGGGTAGTACCTGATTCTGTTTTCACGATCTGGAATTGTGTATAAACATTTCTGACCCTACCCTGATCTGTGATTGTGCCCTACCCTAGGGTGTGACCTGGCAGTCTGCCCCCACCCTAGGGTGGTACCTGATTCTGTTTCCACCATTGAGTGGTACCTGATTCTGGGTTATAAAAGCAAGGATCTGTGGAAAGAGGGGGCTTTTTTCTCTTGCTGACCTTCACCCAGGCCGTTTGAGACTTCTACCTCTGCAAGGAATAAAGAGCCAATTTCTTCGGAAGTTTGGTTGTCTTTTGGATTTCTTCCTGCCACACTCACCTCAGAACCGCTGGTTACTGGGTGGGAGATGCATTCTCTGAGCTGGAAGGGAGAGACCTTGTCCTCCCTACCTACATCAGTGAAGCTCTCTTGGGGACGGATTACTACAATAGCAAGTTAAAAAAACTACATTGACTGCAACAGTTAAGATGTATTTGAGAGATAGAAGAGAAAAGGCAAGATAATTAAATTGGTATTTTTCTTCTCCTAAAAGCAATGTCAACTTATCATTTCTTAAGACTGACAAAAATAAAATTAAAAAAGTAGTATCTCTAGTTTGGAGAGATAGTGCAGCAATAGGGCATTTACCTTGCATAAGTATAGAATCCTATATATTCTCTCAAGTCTGTTAGGAGAAATTCCTGAGTGCAGAGGCACCACCAGGTATGGTCCAAAACAAAGAAACAAAAATAAATGTCTGTATTTTCTCACATGTTTGTCATAAGTAGTCATAGTGGACATTGGACATGCAATTCAAAACTGCAATGCCCAACATAACTGTAAACAATAAAGAAGAGCTTTTGAACAGAAGAGTAGAATTTTTTACTAATATTAAAGATGTTTCAACTATTTCAGTTCATTTCTAATTAAAAGTAGTCTAGAAAGATTTTATACACAGATAATTTATAAAGAAACATTTCATAGTCACAGAGTAATATGTGAACTTCTCCTAGTAAAAATAAATACATTCTATCATAAAGCCTCCACACACTGTACTCCCACTCTGGGAAGGATGGATCTGAAATGGGGATCTCCGCAGGAAAAAAATCCAAACAAAGCTGGATTAAACACATATGGTCCATGAACTTTCCACTTCTTGGAGCAAGAAGAGGAGCTCCCATAGCTGAAGCTTTATTATGAACTAAGACCACCCCATGGGTGGGAGAAGAGAAAGTGAAGACCTATCTGAACCTTATCCTGTCTAGGTGAATCTATGGCTTGTAAAAAGGGCAGTGAAAGAATTAGCTTTTTTGTGATTCCTGTTTATAAACTTAGTAATAAAAACTATATCCTAACTTTTTATCCTTTCTATTGTCTCATCAATGACTGCTTAATAAGAATAAATAAAGCTGTGTTATCTCATGGAAATGAAGAAAAAAACATATGTACAAATATGTCTTAAATCTCCAACAATCTTAGCAGTCAGAACAATTACTTAGGTTAATGAGCTATACAAGTTTTTGAATGTCTTATGTTCTGCATTTGACACCCATCAGTTTAATTCATAGACTCATCAACTTTCAGTTGAAGATTATACTATAATAAAATAAGGGGTAAGTGCTTGTAGACTTAAAACGTATCACAATATTAATTAAAAAGAGATCTCAGGCAATCAAACCCATAATTAAATGAATCTTTCGCTTCACTTCTATTTTATTATAAATAAATAATTAGGTTTCAAAACAAGCCTGAGTGATATGCTTAAAAACTAAAATGATCACATATTCTACTATTTGTAGGCAAAGCAATTTCCAGGTAATTCTATCCTTATCTCTGAATCTACCATAATTTCAACTTCTTTGTTTATATGTATTCAAGTGAAGATGTCTTTAAACTATAGCTATATGTTCAATATTTTACAAATAAACATTTTACCTTAGAATAGTCTGGAATTTACAGAAAAGTTTAAGACACATAGACAGTATCCCCTAAAATATACATTTATATAATTAAAGTACATTTATTACTTATGAGCCTACACCCAAAAGTTTTATTAATTGAACAAACTATTATTTTTTCTGTGTAGAAGAAAATGAAAACGATCATATTGTTTATTCATATCATTATTTTTGTTCCCAGGATTCAATTCACTTTAACACCTTACATTGTGTTGTCTTTTGTCTGAAGACTTCTAGACTAAGAAAGTTTCTGTGTACCCGCGTTTCTTTTTTGTTTGTTTGTTTTGTTTTGTTTTTTACTGAATAATCTAGTGGAGGACTATTCAGGTGTTTTGTAGAATGTTCTTTCGTTTGAGTTTATTTCATGTGGGCCTCATCATTAGAAAAAAAAGAATAATATATGGGCTTAGGAAGGATTATGAGAAAGGAACCATTTTAATCCTATCTTACTAAGGTAACATGCTTCAACATGATTGAGCATAATGATGTAAACCTCATCACTGGCTGATATAATAGTTGTTAGCTATGTGCACCTTAAATATTTTACTTTTATTTATTTTTCCCTTTTTCATATCCCACCCTTTAGTGCAATTCACTAAGATATTCTCACACTTGAGGGACAGAAAATTGAGTTGGAAATCAAGAAATTCTTTTCCCATCCATTAAATTATTCAGTCATGCATTTCTCTACAGAGAAACTCGTATTGACTTTTATACTTTGGTTTGTATTCTGAGAGTTTTTTAATAATGTTTTTGAAGCTTTGTGTATGGGAGCTCATTCCTGTGGGTCCCTTTGACATGCCTCCATCGTTTTGGTTATTTTTTGGAGTACTTCTGTAATCATTCCTCAAATCCTCAATTATGCTCATTAAGTAGGGAGAAAACGAACTAAACTATTCAAGCCTTGAGACTAGAAAAGTTTAATTAAGCAAAAGTTGTTACTGCCTAAACATTACTACTAAATTTACACTTTGCTTGTTTTCATATAGCACAAGCATATCTTATATCTGAAAGTATTGACATGTAAAGTGCAATACATTTTATTCTTCCTTTGTCTATTCAATATTCCATAAAAATAGTTCTGACATTATTTATACTCCTTATAAATTTTAATTGCAGTTTTGATATGTACAGCAAGGATATTTATGAGACTTACTCAGCTTTTAATTTTAATTCTTTTTATTTATTTTGGGACAACAACCCGGTGAGTGCTCAGGGCTGACTCCTGCATAGTTTGAATACCATATTGTGGTGTCACAGATCCAACCTCGATCAGCCATCTGTATAGGTCAAGTGCCTTACCCATTGTTCTATCTCTCCAGTGCAAAGTTCCTCATGCTTGTTAGCTATTAACTTTAAAGAATTATTTGTCCAATAAAAACATGTAGGTTTTATTTAATTTTGCATGTTTCCTAAATAAATAATTTTTTTGTTTTTCTTAATATATTGGGGTTCAAATCAAGGCCTCATAATTGTAATCAAGTGCTCTACCACTGATCTGCATCCCTGTTAATATATTTGTCTTAAATATATAATTTGGTAACTATGATCAGGGTAAGCTCTATGCTTCAGGCATGTAAGGCTGCAGAGATTTTTCTCACCAACTTAATATGGATGAGAGGTAAAATAAAATAGCCATAATTTAATTTAAGGTAATAAAGTCAATATTGTTTTTGCTTCCAATCTCATTAAATTTAGGCAAAGTATAGAACATGATATTTTTATTTTTTAAAATATTAAGTTTTAATTTTTAGGTTTTTAATTTATCCCCAGAAATACATACACAAACACACACATTTTTTAAAAAACATAATTTAGTAAGTTTTATTTTTTAAGTTTTTAATTTATCCCCAGAAATACATACACAAACACACACATTGTTTAAAAAACAATTTAGTAAGCTTTATTTTTTTAAGTTTTTAAGCTATCCCCAGAAATACATACACAAACACATACATTGTTTAAAAACATAATTTAGTAAACCATATTTTATTGAATTAAAATATCTATTTTGAATACCCTAACGTAATTAGTAAAACAATAATTTTATAATAATGGTCAACAACATGTATAAAGCCAATCTTCTTTAAAAACTAGCCTCTCTCTATAAAGATAAGCATAATTATTATTTTGCTGTTCCCTTTACAAGTGCTCAACATAATTACATATTAATGAAAGGTCTAAGAACAAATTAGAATGCTATATTTTTGCTTAAAATTAATTTCTCTGTGATTCAATCACATCTATGAAGTGGATATGAAAGTAGTTCTGCAAGGCATGTTTTTCTTATTAATTACTCGTAAATCTAAACTGGGTCTAGAGAAGGTATGAAAATATTCTAAGACTATTTTTATAGGAAAACCTAAATAGCATCAATGTTTAACGATGGTTTTGAATTTCATATGATGTGAATCTGTGAGGCATAATTAAATGGATGCATATGCATGAGATTTTGTATTTGTTTTCTATTTTTAACTATTTCAGTTTCATCATTCTTGTACAAGTTGCTTTGAACTTACTTGTATGTAGGAAAGTGAGCTGGTAGAGTTTTATATTTCTTTTTTTTTTTTCTGGCCACACCAATTTGATGCTCAGGGATTACTCCTGGCTAAGAGCTCAGAAATTGCCCCTGGCTTGGGGGGACCATATGAGATGCCGGGGGATAGAACTGAGGTCCTTCCTTGGCTAGCACTTGCAAGACAGACACCTTACCTCTATCACCACCTCACCGATCCCGAGTTTTATATTTCTTTTACTTTGTTTTTGGGGCCATAACACAAGGTGCTGAGAGCTTATTACTGGTTCTGTGCCAGAGATTCACTCCTGGCATTGCTTGAGGGACCATATATATTGCTAGGTATGCCTCATGCAAAGCAAATTCTTTACCCTTTATATTACCAATCTGATCCCCAGTAGAATTTAAAAGTTGTTCTGTAACTCTCCCATATACACGGAGAAATTTAAATGCTAATATATGTAAAATGTTGTCAATGTTGGATATATTCAAGTTATTTCTTTTTGTATCTGTTGGTAAATAAAAAGATTTCTTTTTTTGTAATTCATTTGTCAGTAAAACCAGATATAATTTTTATCTTTTGCCAACAGAATATCCTAGTCAACTGAATTCTAAGTTCTTATACTTAATTTTATTTTTTATTCAGATATTTATCTTTTATCTGATTGGATTTGTTATAAATAATTTAGATATATTCTGTCCATTATTGGAACTTTAACTTTTAATTAATGTTTATTGTATCCATATATTACATATTCATGTAATCTAATACTTTTGATTTATATTTTATATTTTATTTGAGATGACATTGAGTCATGAATTTTTAAAACTTTTTTTTATATTTTAGTATCTTAAATATTGTTATAAATTTATTAGAAAATTTTTAAAATAATTTATAATATTTGAATTTTTATAATTGAACAATTAACGATTTCTATAAAAAATTATGGTATTTTTATTATATTCAATTCTTAATTTAAAATATGGACAAAATAACTACCTGCAATTATCTGATATGTTCCTAAAATAATTTGGACACACATCTATCTATTCAAGAGGGGTCTAATAAAATAAGTGAAAGAAGTCTTACTAAATTTTTATGCAAATTCTCATCTTGCTCTATAAACAAGTTTTTTAAATCAAGCCATAACCAATGACAGTGAAGAAAACCTACATATATTATTATGAAGTTCATTTTATCTCTCCATTGTCTAACTCTTCCTTTTTGATAATAGAACAATTGCTTTACTATCTCATCTTTCAAAGTATTTTTCTAAAATAAAAGACTCTTTTGAAATTTATTCAACCTCCATCTCTAATAAAATAGGTTGTTATTTTTGATTGACACTTGAAACCTAAAATTGGCTCCTGTTTTTGCTTTATTCTTACTTCTATTCTTCAACAATTTATAAAATATCACCCACTATTAAGTTATATTCCCAGAATCTAGAAATATACCCTACTTTTGAATAGGTACTAAAGAATATTCAACATAAATTCCACATACACAAAAACTCATACATATGCACAGAAGATAATGATTGTTATTAGCTCTTTCAGATTTGATACAAAGCTATCCTATAAGTCATAGTTAAGTTGAAATACAGCTTCTACAACCCATATGTCTTACCCTAGTTTAACAGTCAAGAAGCAAATGACACTTGAGTGAATTACTTAACTTTATTATATTTTTCAAAGAAGTACATGACAGATATTTTCTTTCTACTTATTATCTTTGTTATGCAGATATGTAAACAATAAAGCTAGCTAACTTTTAAAAAACATTAAGCAAAAATATTGAGAGATGGTTTTAGACAATAGGAATAAAACCTTAAAACATTACTTTTACCTGTTAGAAAACAACTCCTTTGCAATAAGAATGTGAAATAAACAGAGAAACTCAGCTACCTGATATGAAATAACTGTTGATTATTTTTTGTGACTTTACTAGAATTTTATTGTCAGAAATAAAAACTCCAAATGGACTACAATATATTTTAGGCTTACTTTTTTTTACACTTGTTCCACACTATTTGGCACCTGTATAGTCCTGAGAGCATTGCTTCAGTATTTCAGTCCACTGAATTTCTCTTATTATAATGCTTCTGTAGAATAAAAATAGAGGTGTCCTTGGTTTTTTATATCCTTGTTGCCAGGCTTACCTACTTTGTCAATGAAGCCAATGAAATTTTGATGGAGGTGATAATCTGAAAAGGAATGTTTGGCATCAGATAAAAATACTAATATATATCCAACTCTGAGGCCCTTGACTTCTACAGAAAGTGTTGGAGATTTTTGAACAATAGTTTGTCCCAGTGTAGCGTTAACACTTTTGGGATTTACAACTATATGCTTTTAGCATCTCCCTCCATTTATTCTCAGAAGCCATTTCTCTATCCTTAGAGGATAAAAAAGTGATACGGACAAGTTTAAAAAAAAAAAAACATATGGTAGATGACTCCAAATGAAAACAATCAGATGTTCCAAAGTGATCAAGGACATAAAAACATTTTCTTAAGAAAGTCTTATTTTGTTTTGATTTTTTTTTT
>PVKC010039519.1:0-12530 GCA_004027635.1 Crocidura indochinensis | reverse complement strand
TGCTCCTGGCAGGCACGGGGGACCATATGGGGCACCGGGATTCAAACTGATGACCTTTTGCATGAAAGGCAAATGCCTTACCTCCATGCTATCTCCTGGGCCCCTATTTCTCTTCTCTTATCTAGTTTTAGTCTACTTTCTTATCTTTATGTAGATATTTAAGTAGTTGTTCACTTTTTTATTCATATATTTACTTTTTCTGTCTTCTTTTCTCTTCTTTTTTGCACTCTGTCATGTTTTTTATCTCAAGACCATGGCAACTATCTATATTGCTGCAATGCTCACTGGATATCTTATTTGATATGTCTATGTGAAATGTCGTGGTGATTCACCTTCTTTTTCCCTTTTGTCTCTCAAACCGAGGATGAGAGCCTCTAGAAGACTCTGCCCATTATTGGCATAGTTAATTCCCCCCCATCCTATTACCTTACTCTTCCCCAAACAAAACCACATAACTCGAACTATCTAGTCCCGCTTCCCAATTAGAGGAAGAAATAATGGAGGCACCAAGCCAAACAGCTATAAGATCACTAAGTAATAAACTAGACACAGAGGGATCACTCAAATCTAGAAGCCCCTGGGGAGAGGGTGGATTATAGGGGAGGCAGGGGGGAAATGGAGGTGGAGGGAGGACAACTCGGTGATGGGAATTCCCCTGAGTCAATGTTTACATGTACCTGGAATATTACTGTGAACGATATGTTAACCACTATGATTAAAATTAAAAAAAAAGAAATATTTTTTAAAAAAAGACAAAATTGAAATATAAATGGTAGGAATTAAAATATTATCCAAAAACTTTTAATGCAGATTTAAATACCAAATTAAAGAACTCACCTAAAAAGTGGAATTAAAGGATAAATTAAATTGAGAATTGGAATGTGGAACAAAAGATCAAACATCACAATGACTCCTTGGATTTTCAGAGGGAGATTTATTGAAGGGGATGAAAGGGGGCAGAAGGGGGCAGAAAGGAGTGGAGGGTCTCAGGATACTGGTGGATGGGGGTGACATGGAGCATCCTCCAAGGTACATCATCATACTGAGAAGGCCTCCTGGACTGTCGATGGCACTTTCAAAAATCAAGAGATTTTGGACTCAAAACAGAACCCAGGTGAGACATGAACATTGTATTGGCCTGTTACTTGGTCAAGTTAGCCTCAGAGAAGAGCCCAATGCCACAATGAGTCCACCACATATGGCGAGGTGATGACATGACTTTCGTTGGCAGCTGTGTGCCATGTGCTTTACAGGTGCCTCACATACCAAGAAACAGGCTCTCTGGGAACTTAGGAAGCAGCAAGGCTTTGCATGGAGGACTACTGTTAGGTTGCAGCAAAGCCAGGGCCTGAAGCTAGAGGGGATATCTAGGGGCAAAGGGTATAAAAGTGGAGATAGTGACCAGCTGCTCTAGAGATGGTAAAGAGCATTTTGGGGAGCAAAAACGAGATGCTATACCACCCTTGGATGGATCTCTTGGGTGCCCTTTTCCTAATCATAGCAAACTCAACCACTTTAGTGTTTTTGTTTTTAAAACACAGACAAATGTCTTCATTACAGACATTCAAATCCCAATAGTATGAAAAAGGAGAAAAATAGTATGAAGATAACACTTGAGGGACATGAGGTAAAATGATGAGATCAGGACAAGAGGACAAATGAGATCAGGACAAAACAGAGGAATAAATTAAAACTACTGATAGCAAGAAGCAGCCTCAAAAGTGAAACTATCCTGCATCAGAATATGCCTTAAACAATTTGCCCCTATGCCTTCTTTTTTTTTTTTTTTTTTTTTTTTTGTTAAATTAGTCTTATGATCCATCAAAAGATTGAGAAGCTTCTTGATCATGGAATAAAGGTTGAGTTTTAGCAATTTTTTGTGGGGGCTTCTCAGGACTATATGAGATCCTTAGGAAAAAAAACCTGGGTCAGTTTTTTTTTGCCTCACTTGCATACAAGGCAAGTTTCTTACCCATTTTACTATCTCTCTGGAACCTGAATATTTAAGTTAAAACTCAATTTAAAAAATGTGTTTAAGTTCTGGGCAGAAATGAAAACTGTAAACATTGGGAGATAAGATGGAATTTGTGACTGAAATAATATGAGCTAAATGTCTTATTAATGACAGCAGTACTATAGGTGCCCAGCAGTGCCTCTATGTCTTTAATAGTTAGATGAGATGCTTGTACACAAACATAGCAGAGCATAAGGCAAGAGAAGTATAACATGCTGGCATTTATTCTACATGCTGGAGTTTATTCTATGGAACAGGCAGAATCTAGCATCTTGGTTCTCGAGGTTGAGAGGGACCTTTTCTCTCTACTTCTATGTGAGACAAGCATGAAGCTACATGAACTAAAGAGCTATTGTACCAGCTCCCCATTTCTCCTCTGCTTTCAGTCTCCTAGGAGATCTGACATTACCTTTACGATTGCAACTCTCCAGACAAGACAAAGAAAGTGCCAGAGTCATGGCTTTTAGAAAAGGGTTGTGGGGGCCCGGGAGATAGCATGGAGGTAAGGCGTTTGCCTTTCATGCAAAAGGTCATCCGTTCGAATCCCGGTGCCCCATATGGTCCCCCGTGCCTGCCAGGAGCAGTTTCTGAGCATGGAGCCAGGAGTAACCCCTGAGCGCTGCCGGGTGTGACCTAAAAACCAAAAAAAAAAAAAAAAAAAAAAGAAAAGGGTTGTGAATTTTGTGTACAAGCTAACAAATAAGGGCACAGATCAAAAGTTTAGCCAAACAACCATTTTACATGAAATGTCTGCTCTTTTGTGACATTTCCATGCAATGATGGCTGTTTCACATGGTTTATATGAATGTGTGGCTCCCTAAATAACTGTTATTTACATACTGATTTCAGTGCCTGCTTTGACATGTGATGGCTCACACTGGATTGTGGCTTAATTAACATAAATTGTGGTGTGGGTGTCAATGTGTTAAAATAAGATATCTTTCATTTAAATTGTTTTGCTATACGTGGATTGAAATAAGCAGAGGGATGTAGGAAGAAATTTTTAAGAATCCAAACCAGGGACAAGAACTGGATGCTGAAGTAATATGCATGGTACTCCTTCATTAGCAATAGTATAAACTACTGTGTCAAAAAAATGGAGGAAGAGAGAGAAGTTAAATTCTTTCCCTGGAGGCAAGCAGGGAAATGTTCGCTGGTGAAGGTGGTGAACATTCTATGACTGAAACTCACTATGAACAATTTTATAACCACAGTGCTTAAATAAAGTAATTATATAAAAAAGTAATCCAAACTAGAGACCAGGGAGGGCTCAGAGATGACATGTTTTGTATACAAGAGTCCCAGATTCAATTCCCAGTACTACATTGCGGGGGTCTCTCCCGACTTCCCATCCTGCAGGATAAGTTCTGGCGACCCTTACAAAAGTTATTAGCACAGTTCACGAAGGGGACTCCGACCTGAAATGAAAAGAGGGGGCTGGGAAATAATGAGGCTCAGGATGACAATCCGATTGAGAGCCCATTTATTATGGGGAAAAACAGATCTTATATAAAAAAGCCAAACAGAGAGGAGGGGTCAAGGCATAGTAGGAACAGCAGTAACTTTCCAGAAGAACATCTTGTTTTTTCAAAATTAACAAGGTTATACATCATGAGACTGGCATTCACCAATCATGAGGCCCACATTGTCTCTGAGCAACAAGATAACAACATTCTGGTCCCTAGTGGCTAACTCCCCTCGTTCCAGGGCATACAGTTAGCTCTTATTTTTCTTTAGGTCCAAGGACAAATGGTGCAATCTGCAATGTGCATAGCTTGCAATCCATGCGGATTGTCACGTAGCTGACTTTGGCTCAGGCTGTCAGAGATTTCACTTTGATTTTAGAAGGAGAGAAAGAGGGTTTTTATATTTAATTTCCATGGTCTCCAACAGTACATGACTTTGAACACTAATCAGGAAGCAGCACCACTGTATGTGCCTGAACACTAAAACAAATCATAACCATAGGTTAATTTTTTTCAGCTGATTCTCTTCATTGCATTTATTAATAATTGTATTTTAATATACAATTATAGAGAAAATGTTTGCATATATGTGATTAAAACCTGCTTTGTTTTAAAGCTATAATTTTGTAAAATGTATTGTTTAGCAGGAAGGATTCTTTACAAAAGGTTCTTAATTGAAAAGAGAAAATGTATATTCCTGGTCTAAAAATAAAATCTGTATTAATTTAGTGTTTGAAAAATAAAGCCCTTCAAGGGGAAAATTCAGTAAAACATAAGATTCAGCAGAAACTCCAGCACAGTCTGTGGATGTCAGCATATTCACCTCAAAATTCACTTTAGTATCTAAGGTTTACATGTGTAAGTTGAATGTTTTCTACCAGATACATTTACCATCCTGCTGTGAGCAAGGATACCTTCAAACCCCAACTCAGAATCTTTAATAAGCCAAAGGTATCGTTTGATGTAAACTTTGAAAACTAGCTCTAAAATAGTTACTCTTAAGTATCAGAGTTTATAATCGAGCAGTTCCAATTATAACAGCAACTTCATTGTATGTCTGTCTGTATATGTGTGTGTCTGTCTATGTGCATGTATATGTTTGAGGGTCTTAGGATTTCCTGACCATTTGAAAACTAACCTGAATCTGATAGATCAGTATAATCACAGGATCTTGCTAAGACCTGTGCAGTGAAACTCTTCCAGCTACATAGAGACAACTGCTCACTCAAAAGATGAAATCTTGCAGCAATCTGGGTGTGAAGCCAGTCCCTGAAGGGACACGAGGCAGACAATGAGGTCAGCAGTGACTTTGTGGCTTCTGACAACCTCCCATTTCCCTGACACTAGCTTAGTTTGTGAGGAGGACCCTAGGGCAGCGTCTCAAGAATTTTATGCAAACCTAGATGACAGTGAAATCGCTTCTTTAACAAGTTCATGGGGATAGTGGAAACTATGTTCTATATCCAAGCACATGTCTAGTGTTCTGTATCTAGTGCCCAGTGTTCTATGCCCAGGCATATGTACAGTGTTCTGTGTTCAGCATTCTGAGTCCTGTATTCTATGTTGAGTTCTGTGTCTAGAGATCTGTACCCAGTATTTTGTAACTAGGCCTGTACCCAGTCTTCTGTGTTTAAGCTTTCTTGCAAGTATGATGTCTGTTTTTACCCTTCAAAGTCCATGCTGACCACCCTCTAGCTCTTTTTCCAATTCCTCCACACTCATTCTGGTCTCATGCTCACACCTGTGGTTGAAGCACCAGGTTGATCCTCTCAAAGCCCAGAGCCATCTGCTCTTTGTCCCTTTGGTGATCCTTGGGGCAGAAAAAGGCCCAAAATGGGTAAACACTGAAAAGGCCTCATGCTCCTGGGTGAGAACCAGAGCACAGTGTTCAATGAAAAGGCCTGGGTTATGGAAGAAGAGTTCCTTTTATATCTTACTGTCCCCAACCCAGTCATTTTCATCATCATTTTTAATAATTATTTATTTCTTATTCTTATTTGCTTTTATTAATTTGTTCTTTTTGTTGAAGTATTATTGTTTACAATAATTCAAATAATCATTGATTTTTAACTGGCACATTTTCAGCAGGCAAGAATCAAGAGGAACCTTTAGAATATCAGAATATCCAACAACAGAGACTGTGTGAAAAATAAAACTGTATTGGCATTACAGACAATGACCTGGATTGGACAAACTAGTTTTCCTGGAGCCTAGAATTGGTTTTATGTCAGGAAACTTCAGGGGTAGGGTCTCTTCGTACTTAGAACGAGGCTTTTCCTTTCTATGTCCCCCATACTTTGGTGGGCCTATGCAAATAATTGCCACTCTAACACCGTTTTTACTGAGCTCCTTTGACTCTAAACCTCTTAAAAAAAAACCCACTTAAACTTTTGAGGTTAACTTAAACTAATATGCCTGTGCATGGAAATGTGAAAAACTATTATGTCTTCGAATTTAAGGAGTTACATAAATTTGATGGCTTTAGATTAAGCTTTGTGTACCGCTAAGAAATTTTATAATGTACTACATTCTGGGATCTTGAGGGACAGAGTAATTGTACATGGGTTCTGTTTTATCTTTCTTTACTTGTAAGTTTAAAATTGAAGTGTCAACAGAGGGATTTCTTCTGAGAACTCTGTCTTTGGGTGATTGTCCTCCCACTGTAACTTTACCTTGTCCTCTTTCTTTGCATCATTGTTCACATAATTAAAAATAAAAAATTAAAATATGAAAAAAATACCAGAGTATCTGGCATGCCCCTCATTGAGGTATTGGTGTTTGAACTGCCACCCCAGAGCCTCATGGCATATAATTGTTCATGTTCAGAACCTCGTCAGACTCAGAAAGTGACTTGGTGGATTAGATCCTTGTGACCTTCCCTATGTATAACACTCTCAGAGTAAATCTGTCTATGTGGGTTTCATTCTGCACCCCCCACCCAGTACTCTGATAGGAGTATCACCTAATGCCCAGAAGCCACAGACAAGGTCCCTGCCTCTGTTTCCCAAAGAGAAAACTCAGCTCCTAAGCATTTGAATATCACGCTGATGCTGTGACATTTGACCTGGAAGATACAATTATGGGTATCATTTAGTTCCTCAGGAAGATGCAGAGAGGCCATGGACCTGACACTTGCAGGTGCCAGTGATGGAGTAATTCCTTGGGTATCTGTCTCCTCCTAGCTAGTACTAAAGTTTGCCCTGGTCTGGCAATTTCCACTCTGAGATAATAGCAGGAAGTCAAGTTTTAGTGGCCAGGAGAGGAGGGTCCTCTCCCTAGGATTGTCCCACACTGCAATTCCTACCCCCATTCCACATAAACACCTCCCACACCCCCAGTCCATGCAACAGATCCCAGGATTGAATCACACTTCAACTTCTCCCAGCCCTGTGCACCAGCATGCTGCTGCTTCCTTCCTACATTGTTCTGGTTTCAATTCTTGCCCTTGCTGTAATCTGAGGGTCCTGAAGAACAAATGTTGTCATTTACTATCAGAAAGCAGATAAATTAATCATATATGTATCATAAATAGGATGCAGGAAAAGGGATACAGCAGTTCTTCATTTGAACTTCACATAGTTTTAAATAAATATTCAAAAATAACAATTTTTGAACCAAAACAATATTCATCTGTGTATGTGTGGTCATAGAGCATGCTCTGTGAATGTCTGTCACATCGTCTGTCCATTTATTATTTATCATGTTTTACCATTGATGTCTTGCCATCTGTACCAGTTATCTGCCATTTGTCACCTCATCTGTACACTTCTCTACTCATATTTGCTATTATTTTTAGGTATCAGGGGCATTAAAACTTCATTAAGGCTTAAAGAAATAACAGAGAGAAATTTTTGTAGCATTTGACACCGATTTGGAAACATTAAGCTCTACTCCTTGCAGGATCATTCTTCCTAGGATGCTGAATCCTCTTCCTATAAGTAATAATATAGGTGATAATGTAGCACCTATTCATGTGATTACTTTTCTCCCTGCCCTGAATACCAATAATAAATCCACTCTGAGTATTCATCTTCACTCTACCGGGCATTTGTTATTAGGGTTTAGGGAGAAAATGACCTATGAAGAAATTGATGAAAAAGAGCATGGAGGGATGGTTAGACTATAAGTTATCTAAATGCAGTGATTGAAGATGGTGGCAGCGTACTCAGGAATAGCAGAAGAGTGTCACTTGATAGTGTGGTGGAAGAAAAGCTTTGTTGGAAATACCATCTTTAGTAACTTAGCACTCTGGCTTGTCATTCTGAGTTTTTTGAAATATATGCTTCTTGCCCAAGGGTGATGATTCTTGGTTTTCTGTGAGTATTTCAGTCAGGGAGCATATGTTGTCATATGATTTAAGAGATTTAATACAAAGATTTAAATGAGTAATACATCAAATATTTACTTCTCCATACCTTTGCAGGCAAGGTTCCAAGTTTTGAGTTTGTCATTGATCTAATAGTCATCATGGAAATAACTCAGGTGCCTTGCATGGTAGACAAACATTGTTGCACTGCTGAGAAACCAAGAACCAAGACTGTGACTCCAGTAACCAGAATATCTTCTCTTGCACTGAATATTCTTCAACACTCACTCCTCTTCTGTGTGTGTGTGTGTGTGTGTGTGTGTGTGTGTGTGTTTGGACCAAATTCAATGTTGCTCAAGGGTTACTCCTGGCTCTGCACTCAGTAACTACTTCTGCCAATGTTCCGTGATGCCAGAGATAGATCCAGAGTTGACTGTTTGCAAGCAAATGCCCTATTTGCTGTATTGTACTTCTGGCAATATCTCTTCATTATTAGGGTACCACAGTACCCGAAGAAAACTTGAGACAGTGTCTCACTGGAGTGACAATATGAAAGCTACAAATTCTTGTTCAGAAAAGTTTCTTTAAAGTGTTCAAACCTACAATAATGTGACTTCACATTACATCCTGCATAGTAGTAATATCCAGCATGTAAAGGGCACAGAGCAACATAGTCTACACACAATATATATGAACAAAAATAGAAACAAAACAAAAAAAAACAGTCAACAGATACAAAGCATGTGTAGGCAGGTGAACAGACACATGTGTGGGGACATGGAATAGGGTGAACAGACAAAGCATGTATAAATATGATATGGAGTGAGCAGATATGCAGTGTGTATAGACAGAATGAGGGTAAGATCACTGCAAAAATGCTGGAGCCAGATGGCAGTCACAGGACCCATCACATCTGCGCACCCTGCCTGCACTTACCTCCTTTTTCAGGTCAGAGATTTTCTCTGGAACCAAGAGGCCTAAATGTTAGTTGGAGTCCAAATTGTCAGTCAGAGGAAACCCCAGCTCAAAGCTGTTCTTGGAGCCAGAGGCAGAGACATGTTCATTGAAGGGATTAAGTGGCCATTGATTTTAACTATTTGTGGAATTGCAAGCTAGTCAGATTTTGCTGACGGTTACATTTTCCTCTTTAAATTTAATCTGCCTTTTTTTTTTACTATTTGATAGAAAACTTGAAAATATTTGTATTATAGGTTTCCCCTTCCCACCAGCAACAGGCAGAGTATTAATTATCTCATAATAAAGTCTGTTAGCTTTTAAAGTAAAGTAAAATGTTTCTAGACAATTGAGGAATATGTAGTGCTGAATTTATAAACTGTATTTGAAAAAGAAGAGGAAAAACTCCTATAATGTGCTTTCATGGGGCTAGCATTTCTCCAGTACTGAAACGAGACAAAGACATTACTGGAAAAGAAATATGCATATTATATTAGTCTCTAAAACTTGCTCAAAGTATTTGCAAAGCAAACTCAACAATATATAAAAGAATAATACATCAAGACCAAATGCAGACAGCTAGCTTAGCATTGAAAATCAATGAATGGAATTCATCATTGTAAATAGACAACCTCTTTGTTATCAAAACTTCCATCCCATCCCAGAAAACCAGTTCCTGCTGCAGGTGTCTTGCATCTCTGCAACTCTAGTAGGGGAAATATTCTTCATGAGAGGAAAGTGGCCAGGCAAATATAAAATATGAAATAATGAAACCACACACAAGTATGTGGGGTCAACATATCTTCTGCGACAATTTTAATTTTTAAGCAGGGAGTTTTTATAAGGGGTAAAGCCCATCACAGGTATTGAAAAGAATGTTTACAATTACAAAACAGAGTTTAACAGTAAACAATACATTAAGCTATGGGTGTGAGCCATAAGAATTCTGAGTTACAAAGGGAAAGGTCACAACTCAAGGCAGCTCTTAGCAAACTAAATTCAGATGCAAAATAAGGGATTACTAAGAAGTAGAAAAAAATCTAGGAACACAATGTTCTCTGGAATGTGCTCTATAATTTTAAAGGACAAGTGAAAGAAAGAGCTAAATCCACTAAAGTATAGTTCCCATTTTCTGGAAAGAGTCAATAGCCCAGGATCTGCATTCTGACTACACCCTTGCTTACCAGAAACTGAGGCTGTAAGGACCTATTTGAAAATGAGAAAAAATATTGTTTTTGATTTTGGTGCTAAATATGATTCAGTAAAGAGATTCTCTTAGTAATCCTTGGTGCTGGAATTTATGAGCCAAATTATTTGATTTAGGCCATATTTTGGCCTGAGATTTTACTAGGGAGAGATAGCCAAATATGCCAGAAAATGTAATATCAATACCATGATATGAATTTAACTCTTCGGGAATTCCTCAACTATCTACACAGGGGAAGAAGCATCCACAGTGGACCTTTTGAGGATCTCCATGGGGGTTATTTCAGTTCTCACCAGGGAAATCCAGGGATACATCTGGTGGGCCTCCTGAGTTCAACTTAAATGGAGATGTCTATGGCATTACATACCATTTGGGGGAGTCACACCCAGAAGCGCTCAGTGATTACTCCTGACTCTGTACTTGCTAGGTCCGGAAAGTCCCAATCTTGGCTGCCCGATGCAGAGAAATGAAGAGGCTGATGTCCAGACAAATGGTCAAGCTGACCGGCCAGGGCCATTTGCGTGTTCATAACAAGACAGGGGCAAAAAGGTCTCGTGATGTTCCCTGCTCTTCCTTATAGAAGATAGGAAGTGGGAGGGGAAGGAAGGAGTAACCCGACTTCCGTAAGGGCAGGACTTCCGCCCAGTAACACGAACATTGGTGAGGCAGAGGTAAGGCAGGACTTCCGCCCGGTAACACGAATCATTGGTGAGGTAGAGGTAAGGCGGGACTCAGTGTGACAACTTCCTTTTCACTAGCAAGCTCAAGAACATGTGGTCCTTACAAAATGGTGTCCCTTTCCTAATTAGAACCTAAGAGAAGCCTGTCATGAGGTTTTTATTCGTTTTCATACTCAGAAACCACTCCCTGCAGGCTCAGGGGACCATATGGAATGCCAGCATTTGAACTGAGGTCCGCACTGTATTGGTCGCATGCGAGGCAAAAGCCTTACTACCGTGCTACCTCCCAGGCTTGCATAGCAAGTCCCTCAACTGCTCACTGAAGTGACCAGGACATCAGAAATCTGAGCTAAGATTGAAGTAATGGCAAGAGATTGAATTTATCTGTTCAGAGCCAAAAGCAGTGTTACATGCTAATATTATTTCTATTTAAAATAAGATTTTATTTGAAGTTCAAGATAAAAGGCATGTAAATAATTTGGAAAAGAAGAAAGAAGATCTTCTTTTCCCACAGAAACATCATTGTCTGTGCCAAATACCCAGCAATAAAAAATAAGTGTCCAGCACTCAGTAACTTTTGAAAATGTGCAGTTAAAAACAAACGAAAAAAAAAAAAGATACAGATTCTGGGTATACCACATGTTCCCCAGAATCAGCAGAAGTGATTTTTGAATACAGAGCCAGGAGTAAGCCTTGAGTATCACTGGGTGTGGTCTCCCCAAACTAAATTCTATACAAATATTAATTGTATTTGTATATATTACTAATAAACTAATAACTACAGAAGTATACAATTTAAAAACCAAATTTTTCAAAAGCAGCAGAAGAGGAAATGATTAAAGAAAATTATGTGGTTTGCAACAATCACAAACTTGTTATTAAAATACTATTAAAAAGGCAAATAGGAACTATGGAAATAATTGCAGAATAATGGAAAATATGAAAATAACTTTAGGACTGGTGTCATCACCATGTGGAACTGGATCTACACTCAGGATTGAATGCAAGCTTAGAATGTAGTGGTGAAGTAGATGTTTATGAAATAATTATGTGTTTATGCTCTGTTCTGTGACTGAGGTCTGATCATGACTTCTGGTGGAACCTCATTCAGTGCATTTCAATAGTGATTAAAAAGGCTTGAGCTTTATTCTGTCCTCAATGATTTCTCAGATACACTGTATTTTGCCAGAAGCTCAAGAACCTGGTCATGGTAATTGTGATAGATCTAGAAAAATAATTTTTCTTCTGATCATTTCTGTGGATCCCTGGTTTCCCTAAAAAGTTGTGTGGTTAACTCAGCTATAAACAAAAAATGGGCAGAAGATTCTGTGTCTCTAATGCTACCAAGAAGAGCTTCCTGCACAGACTTTGATTAACAGGTGAGACCATATCATGTTATTTTACATCATGTGGTGCAAGTGGTGCTGGAGTATATCATGTGATACTAGATGGTTCTAAATGGTCCTTATTAAATTGTATGGTATTAGATGATAATATTTTTGTTGTATGGTACTAGAGATTGCTACATTACATCCTATGAAACTGGATGACTATTAAATCACACAGTGCTACATACTAAGCTATTATATCAGGTGGTATCAGGTGATGCTATATTACTTCCTATGGCTCTCCATAGTGCTATATTATATGAAATACTGCAGAGGCCTCTAGTAACATGTGACACTAGATGGTGTTGTATTAAATCCTATAGTTTTCCAAATTACTACATTACATAAAGTACTGGGTGACTCTATAGTGTCACAGAGTGCCAGAGAGTACCAAGCTTCATACATGGTTCTACATACTCTACATTATATATAGCACTCGATTATATAAAGACTCTATATAGTCTCTAGTGTAGTAAACCAAAACATAGCATAAGCAGTCAGAGAGAGAGAAGAGA
>PVKC010039518.1:0-12523 GCA_004027635.1 Crocidura indochinensis | reverse complement strand
AAAAAAAAAGAATTCTTTTCTTTTCTATGAGATCAACATTACCCACAAACCGAAAACAGACAAATCACTAAAAAAATCTTACAGGCCAATCTAAATAATTGATGACCAAAGATGAAAAATCTTTAACAAGGTCTTAGTAAACTGAGTTCATCAATACTCTAGAAACATAGCACTTCCAACTTGTAGAAGTCAATCTAAGATCACATCAACAAGAGGGAGAAAATTCTATCAACTGATTCTATGAAAGCTTTTGGCAAGATTCAACATTCATTTATAGCCAAAAGCTATAGTGCAGTGGATAGAGCATTTGCCTTACACATGACTAACCTGAGTTTGATATCCAACATCCAATATGGTCTCCTGAGCATACAAGGAGTGTTCCTGAACACAGAGCTTAGAGTAACCCCTATGTACTACTGTGTGGAGTCCAGCAACCAAAACAAAAAACAATTAAATCAACATTCATTTATGATTTAAACTCTCAACCAAATGGGAAAGAAACAATATACCCCAATATAATAAAGGTCATATGCCACAAACCTAAAGAAGAGAAAATCGTCAGTCACATTGGAGTAGAAAGGGGAAAAGAAAGTAAAGCTGGGACTGGAAAGATAGCATGGAGATAGGGCATTTGACTTGCATGCAGAAGGACAGTGGTTTGAATCTCAACATCCTATATGGTCCCTCGAGCCTGCCAGGAGCAATTTCTGAGCATAGAACCAGGAGTAACTACTGAGCACTGTAGGGTATGACAGAAAAAAAAACAATAAAAAAGAAAGTAAAGCTATTTCTCTAAGATTAGACACAGATAAAGATGTACAGGTTCACCATTTTCAACACAGTATTAGCGATCCCGGTGACAGCAATTAGGCAAGAAAAATAAATATATCTCAATTGGAAAATACATCATTTTCAGGTGATCTGATTATATATAAAGAAGACCAAAACACTCTACAAACAAAAAGAATTGTCAGAAATAGTAAAATAATATAGCTAAGTGATAGGCTACAAAGTCAACACACAAACTGATCAAATTTTTATATGCAAACAACAAATGAGGAGAGAAAGAAAACATTACTACTTATAATTGCATTAAAATAATCAAGTACCTAAAAAACTACTAAAGGAATTGAAAGACTTACTAAAAACAATGTCACTATTAAAAGAAAGAAGACAGGAAAATGATACAATATTTCATGTTCATGATCTGAAAGAATTAACATTGTTAAATGATAATCCTACTCAAAATATTATGAAGGTACAATAAAACACCTATCAAAATTATAATGGATTTTTTTTATTGATTTTTGAGTCATACCCAATAGTGCTAAGGACTTACACCTCTCTCTGTCTTCAGTGACCACTCTTGCTAGGGATCCATCAGGGAACTAAATGGAGTACCAGGGATCAAACCCTAGTTGGCCATGTGAATGCAATTGCCCTACCTGTTGTATTAGCTCTCTAGCTCTCCAATAGAAGTTTTCAAGGATATAGTGCAAATATGACTTCAATTTGCAAGGAACTACAATACTTTTCAGATTCATTCCCATAGATGTGTCAAAGCAATCCTGAGAGAAAAGATGGAAGATGCCATGTTTACTGATTTCAAATAATATAAAGCACCAATAATCAAAGTAGTAGTTTAATATTGGAATAAAAGCAGTAGAACAAAACTGAGAAAAAGAAAGAAACCCATATTTAAAAATATTGTTTTACAACAAGAGTTAAGAACATAAAATGGTGAACAGGAAGTCTCCTCAACAAATGAGTCTGGGAATACTAGAGGTCTCATACAAAACAATAAAATTAGAACATTGCCATACATCACAGACATCAACTAAAAATGAGCAAAAGACCTAGATGTTGACTCAGTTCTAAAAAATTCATTTAAAGAAAAAACATCAGTAAAAGACTGCATCATTTTGGCTTCATTGGCACCTTTGGTAATTTGACTCTTTTTTTTGTCCCCCAATCACAATACAGACCAGGCAAAGGGCCTGGGTTGAGGTGTATATGGCTGTGTTTACTGTACCTCCTCTTTCTATATGATTTGACTCTTTTGGCAATGAAGGCAAAAGAAAAAATAAACAAATAAAGCTTCTACACTGAAGGAAATTATCACTAAAACACAAAAGGACATCCTACTGAATTGGAAATTACTTTTTATATATACATATATATAAAAATATATTTAAGGGGCCCGGGAGATAGCATGGAGGTAAGGCGTTTGCCTTTCATGCAAAAGGTCATCGGTTCGAATCCCGGTGCCCCATATAGTCCCCCGTGCCTGCCAGGAGCAATTTCTGAGCATGGAGCCAGGAGTAACCTCTGAGCACTGCCGGGTGTGACCCAAAAAACCAAAAAAAAAAAAAAATTTAAAAGTCACTAATATTCAAGATATATCCAAGATATACAAATGACTTACGAAATGTGGCAAGAAAACTAAACGCTCTTAAAAACTAGGGAAAAGAAATTGGGGTCAGAGAGATAGTAGGGGTTAAAGCACTTACCTGACATCAAGCTGATTCTAGTTTGATCCCTGACACCACAAACAGTCCCCTGTATACCACAAGTAGCAATCCCTGAACCCAGAGCCAAAAGTAAATGCTGTGCTCTGCTGAGTGTGTCCCAAAAACTGGTTTGGTAGTGGTGATGGAAATGTGGGTAAAAGAACTGAGCAGACACTTCTCCAAATATATATAGAAAGTTAATATCTTGGTCTATAAATAAAATTGACAATGAAATTGTCACCTCACTCTGGTAAGAATGGCTTATGTCATAAAAGTTAGAAATAAGTACTGTGACAGCATAGAGAAACAGGAAAACTTGTTCACTACTGGTGGAAATATAAAGTAGCTCAGTCTCTAGGAGAATAGTATGAATAGTTTTTCAAAAAGCTAAGATTAGAATAACCAAGATCTGGAAACAACCCGAAGGTGCAAGGACTGATAAGTGGATAAAGATGATGTGGTATATATGGAATACTACCCAGTTGTGAGAAAAGATACAATTTTGTCTTTTGCTAAAACATGGATAGAACTAAAGGGGGCCAAGCTAAATAAGTCAGAGGGAGAAAGACAAATACTACATGATTTACTTACATGTAATTTATAATGAAACAAAGAAGTCAAATATGCAATGTCCAATGAAAACAAACTCATGTTCTAACTACAAAACTGAAGTTACCCGGAAAGTGGAGAGGTATTAATTGAGAAGGTTCTAAGAACTATGATGGAGGAATATTGGTATGTGGCGTGTTGATACTGTGCCCTAAAACACTTGTTTACACTCACATAAACTAAATTTATGTCAATTAAAACCAAAAGCATCCTTCTCAAGGAGCATGAAGAAGCTGAACTAGTTTGGTTTCAAACTCACTACAGAAAACTGATTACCAATAAAATTTTAGAAACTACATTGGCAATGTATTCTTATATGAGATTCTTTGTCATTGCCTTTACTCAGATTGAAGTATAAAAGTATGTGCCCCAAAATGATGATGGCTGGAATTTTCCACTTGTTTGTATTCTATACAAATAGTTGTGGTTGATGTTTATTTTAGTGAATTTCTCTCTCTCTCTCTCTCTCTCTCTCTCTCTCTCTCTCTCTCACACACACACACACACACACACACACACACACACACACACACACACTAAATTTCTTCTCAAATTTTCCCAAGCTTAACTTCATTCCATTTTCCCCATTTCTCTCTGAATTCTCTTTCCTAAGCAATGCTAAAACATTTTTTCTTTTCCATTTGCACATAAATCAAGAAGTACGTTTCCTTAGTTGTTTTTTCTTTTCCTCCCAGCTCACATGCTGATTAACTTAATCCTTTCTGAATTTTCCCTCTTCCCAAGCACAGGGCTAGTTTCCAGGTGCCAACTTGTTCCAGTTTTTATAAGGAAGTTCACATATAACAAAGTGACATATGTATTCATAGAGATTTAATTATTATTTAAAGGGGAAACAAACTCCTTCACACATATTTCTCAGAAGAGGGAACAGGACATGGGAGGAAGGCAGGGCGCCACTGCAGGTAGGTGTTGGATCTTTTATCTCTGGAGCCCAGGCCACTGAGAGTGAAAATAAGGACTTAGGATGCCATGTGACTTAAATATCATGCAGAGAAAAAAAGGTAAACTTTTGTCTCTTATCTAGACAACCAACACCACCACTTCCCATTCGAGTGTCTTCCATTTCCAGGTTGGGTTTAAGGCTCTCAAAATCATTTAACTCCCAACTTCACTAGGGCAGAAGCATTGTTACTTCCCCTTTCTAGAAAAGGTACTTGTAAGGAAAATGAGTCACGCTTGTGAGGTCACCTGGCTAGTAAGAGGCAAAACCAGGACTCACTCATCCCCACTGCTACTAGCAATCAACTCAGCTATCCTGAAGAGGCCGTAATGGGGAAGGTATCAAAGTGGCACCCAGAGTTCTAAACTGTGACTTCAGTGAAAACCGTATACACACAGAGCCCTAAGCTCCACAAGTTCGCGTGTCACCATGGAGAATGGAGCTGCCCCTTCAGTGGGACTCTCAGAAGAGCACGCTCTGGAGACAAGCCCGCTGAAGGAGGGAGGCATACCTGAATAGGATCCTGCGTCAGTCTCATGGGCCCGATGCGCACCTCCGAAGAAGAAACCTGCTAAGAAAAAGAACAGTGACAGAGTGAAATCCCAGAAACAGAAAGATCCATCCTCCCCCGGGATACTACCACAAACCCTTCGGCAGACACTACAGACTGAATAGATTAGTATGGACATGGGTTTGGCGCGATAGCACAGTAGGGTAAGAGCATTTGCCTTTGCAAGTGGTCGGCCCAAGTTAGATCTTCAGCATTCCATGTGGTCTCCCCGGCCCCAGCACCTCCAGGAATGATCCCTGAGCACAGAGCCAGGGACAGAAATAATCTCTGAACACCGCCAGGTATGACCCAAAACCAAAACAAAACACCCCCCAAACATTATGCACAACACCACCCTGATTTTGTACAAGAACACAAATGTTGATACAGTAGAAATGGCTACAAGGGGGCTGGAGAAATAGTAGGATACTTGACCTGCACACAACCCATCTGCAGTTGGTCTCCAGCACTATATATGCTAGCTTAAGTATTTCCAGCAGTGAGCCCTGAGTACCAATCTGGAGTGATCCCTGAGCACTGGTTCAGGATTGATTTCTGAGTGATCAATCAATTTATGAGCTTTTTTCCAGTTGTGCTCTGCAGTATCCTGATTCCCCCCTAAAACAACCCTCCCCCCCAAAAAAGGTCTTCAAGGTGAGATTTGGGGTTATTTTTAACTGCAGACCTCAATAATAAATATATACTATTTTATGAGTGAAATGAATTTTGGAGAAATATTTATCTCAATTGTGGAAGATAAAGCATTTCTATGGCTTAAGAAGTGGCCGATATAGGGGTATCATTTTCCTTCTTTGCTTTGTATGAAGAGTAACTGTCATTTTTTTTACGCATGTTTAGCACAAATAATTGGGCTGTCTCAGAATTAACTCCTTAAATAGAGTGTCATCTACCATAACTGTAGTGGAGGCTGCAAGTCCCCCTAACTACAGGGCTGAATTTAAGTGTTCACCCTAACGCTGTTTAACTTCCAGGGACTGTGAGTATACAGCAAAGGTGTCTTCCCCCAACCCCTGAAGAGCAAAATTATAATAGATACTACAAAGTAAGGCAGATGTCCTTTTTTCAGTTTTCTCTGGGAAATAAACATCTCCCATTTATAAGAAATAAAACATTGACTATCAGCTACATCATTCTGTAACCATTACCTTTGATTATATTTGCTATAAGACCATAGCCTTATTGCAAGGAGAGATTATTTATTTGTAATAAACTAATGTTTATTATTTTTGTAAATAAATTCTTTAGTTCTTTAAATGGTGATTTAATTGCATCACCATGAGGTACACAATTACAAAGTTGTTCATGACTGAGTTTCAGTCATACAGTGTACAACACACTTGACCATTTCCTGCCAACAATATTCCCGTTTCCCTCCAACCCATCCCTTCTACTTCTCCCCTCTCTGCCTCTATGGCAGACATTTTTATTCTCTTTCACAAAGAGAAGTGATTAATATATTTTGTTAATAATACTTTTTTGCACATGCTGTGTTTTTAAAACTTTTCTCTCTTGACAGATACACAAAAGTATATGACTGAAGAAGAGTTCTCTGTACAGTAATGGTGACTTTATTTGAATTAATTTACCTGGATTTCTAAAACTTCCCTAGACCAGAGATTCTCAAACTTATTTGGCCTACCTCCCCCTTTTCAGAAAAAGAATTGCGCAGTGCTCCCTTGGATGGGGGCTTATTGTGCAGTTTATGGTAAACAAAACATTCAAGTAGAAATTTGAATTTGGTTTATTTAACACATATTGCAGAACATATGTCTCTGTGTTAACTGAACAAATATAAAGTGTCCCCGATTACATTTGCGGTCATGACGACCCCCTCATCTTCCAATGTCCCCCAGAGAGTGTCATCACCCACTTCGTTAACCACTGCTAGAAAACTGGACTTCACCTCAGCAATGCTCATTCTGCTCTGTGCTAAGAAGCTACAGCTGCTTTACTATTATCTGGGCATTTACCCTGCAGTTAACACACTGTGATGGCCCACTTCTCTAACTGAAAATGTATAATATCCAACAAGCCTCAGAATTCACAGATCCAGAGACTCCACAATCACCATGGGCCCAAGGCTTGACCAGTTTAAGCAGAACTTGGAAGACTCTAGATGTTTCTTTGGGGACCCAAGAAATAGTTTAATGCACTGGATTGCATGCTTTGCATGTGGAAAGACTGGGTTTGACTGTAGCACTGCACAGTATCCTGAGCAATCAAGACCTCTAACACAGGACCAGAAGTAGCCCCTCAGCAACTCCAATGTGCACCACAAAACCAAAAAGAACAAAAAAGTTTCTCTTTCTCCATTTCATTCCTCCTCCCCGCTGCCCATGCATCACTCCCAATGAGCATAGAGTCAATCTGCTTCTAAACAGGACAAGTTACCGACCTCCTCTTTTTGGAGACCAAACCACCATGCCCTCGCTATCATTTGTGTGAGAAAAAAAACAAAAACAAAAACAAAAATGATGCTGGGGGCTTTGGCCTTCCACCAAACCTACCAGCTAGCTGTAAATTCATTGACCTCTCTATCCCTATGGTGGACTCTATGCTAAATACAGGGACCTCTTGGCTCTGCTCTGCCAGGTAGTTTGAGTGAAGGGGTCCTGTAGCAGACCTGGCATATCTGAAGAGCCTGGCTAGTGGAGTGCCTGCTGTACCCTTCTGCTGTCTGCAGGTTAGAGCCACAGTCCAATCTTACTCCGGGGATGAGTACTGATTCCAGGACCAGAGAAGGGCACCAAGCAATAAAGTCCCCCACAAAAGGAATGTCCCCTCTCCTCCTGGGGTCTCTGTAGCCTCCTCACAGTTCCACATTAGCAGTTTTCTTGCTCATTCACCTATAGAAGCACAACTGCCCATAGATAGAGAAATGAAACCAAGTTAGAATGAGAGGAAACTTATGAATGACTCAGGTCACTGCACCACCGTACATACTCAGGAGAGGGTAACCCTAAGCCTTGAGGTGTTCTCCATGATTCCTGCCCCTCACTTTTCACAGCTGCAGGCCCTGTGCCACCACCTCCAGTGCAGGACTCTTACACCACCTCTTATCCTGAACACCTCTGGCTTCTCATTTCTCAGCTTGTTGATCCCTTCTCAGTCCTTTTTCTCACTCATCATAACCTGACTTCTGTGTCCAAGGAATTCACGATCCCCACTACCTCTGTGACTTCCACTTGTTCTGCATGAACCAGTGGCCTGCACCAGATAGCAGTCTGCAGAGAAAATATGGAGATGATATGTCCACAGGCAGGCATAGTGTACAGAAAGATGAGTGCACAGTGTGCAGAACTCAGCCTCAGACTCAGCAATTTCCCTGCCTGCTCACCACCAGTTTGTAAAAGAGTGATTTTGAACAAGAGACCATTTAATGATATCTCTGGGCCAAATTTCTATCCCTCCAAGAGTGAACTGGGAGCCACTGCAAATGCACAGGCCCTCAATTCGATTATGATGCCAGCAAGAGACAGTTAGCAAGGAACACAAAATTGAAGAGGGTTGGGCTCCCAGGTAATAACAATCCCAGTGCCTGTGAGAAGAGAGACACATTTCCTGGCCACTCCAAGTATATGTCAGCAGCAACTCAAAGAAGAAAGCCTGCTGAACCCCACTTCAGTTTTGACTGTCCCCCTCAAAGACCAAATTTTGATGTGTTACTACTCTAAAGCCTTTGTATTTTTTGTTTGGGTCACATCCAGCAGCGCTCAGGGGTCACTCCTGGCTCTGTGCTCAGAAATTACTCCTGGCAGGCTCAGGGTACCATATGGGATGCCGGAATTCGAACCACTGTCCTTCTGAATACAAGGCAAATACCCTACATCCATGCTATTTCTCCAGCCCCAGTCTTTGTATTTTTAATACAATATACATTTAATACAAACTTCAGTACTACGTAGTCATAGTACAAAGAACTCTTTAAAAGTTCCCGAGAGACAAATGGCTCTGCAATAGAAACAGAATGTATTCAGGGAAGAAATATCAGGATTTTTAACTATAATTTCACACTCTATTTTGTAAGCAGAGGAGTTCATATAAGTATTCATTATACTTTGTAATTTCCTGCATATTTTAACTACTACAAAATGAATTTAAAAATATTACATTTCATTGGAAAACTATTTTTATGTTGATATTTATTGAGCAGCAGCCACTAAATATTTAAATGTTTTCCTCCCAGTAAAGTCTATATTTGGTAAGGTATATATATATATATATATACATATATATATGTATATATTTATACATATATATATTTATTTAAAATTCCTAATGCTTTTGTGGACACCAATTTGACCATACTTCAGGTATGCTGGTTTGGGGGCTGATATCACCAGGGATTTTTTAATCAAGTGCAGGCAACTTCCCTATATCTTTCTTCTTCCAGGAGGCCTGGCAGCTGAGTAATTGTCCTTAAAATTCATAGTATCAGTAATAGTATATTTAATTTCTGGACAACTTTATTTGATTCTATTATCCCTAAAGGGATACCCCAATTTAACAGAATAGACAGCTAACAAGAACATACTAAACCTTCTACTTGTATTAATTTCTCTAATTATATTAATTACTTTATTGGAGATACCAATAATTTTCACCATTGTGTTTGCTACTTTACTTTTCCTTTTTTTCTATTCCATTTTATTTATTGATTGATTGCTTTTTTTTTTTTTTTTTGGTCACATCCAGTAACACTCCTGGCTCTGTGCTTAGAAATCACCCCTGGCAGGCTCGGGGGACCATATGGGTTGCCGAAATTCTCATGCTATCCATCCTATGTTGGCTGCATGCAAGGCAAATACCTTACTATTACTTTGGCCCTTCTAGTCCATTTTATTTTTATTTCTATTTCCATTTGTTTTTAATAACTTTGATTTCACTTATCTGGAAACAAATGAATCATAATCAACTATGTGATGCATTTCTTTTAATAAATAAATAAATAAAAATTTAAAGTAAAATAAAATTCTTCAAAAGGGCTGAAGTAGAGTGCATGTCTTTTACATGTGAGGGAGGAAAACTGGTGTTCCCTCCATGAAAACCTATGTCTCTATTCTCCAGCACTGCTGACTGTTGCCCTACCTAGAAATACCAGAAGTAATCAGTTTCACTTAAACTTTTTTTTTAATGAAATCCTAGAAAACTGGTCTGGTTCTCAGAAGATCTTGAAAAGTAAATACTCTCTGGGCCCGGAGAGACAGCACAGCGACGTTTGCCTTGCAAGCAGCCGATCCAGGACTAAAGGTGGTTGGTTCGAATTCCGGTGTCCCATCTGGTCCCCCGTGCCTGCCAGGAGCTATTTCTGAGCAGACAGCTAGGAGTAACCCCTGAGCACAGCAGAGTGTGGCCCAAAAACCAAAAAAAAAAAAAAAAAAGAAAAGAAAAGTAACTACTCTGTATTGTCATTGTCATGCACTGATAAGGACATCACCTTGGCATAGCCACAGCAAGTCCTTGTAGCTCAAGACATCAAAGCTCCAGGGGCCAGACAGAGCAGGGATTAAGACAGTGATTCTCAAATAGTGGGGCATGGCCCTCGGGGTGAGGGTGTGAGGCTACAAAAAGGGGAGCTCCATAGAGGGGGACCTCGACAAACACTGTCATCACAAGTTAAGCCCCGTGTTTATGTCTCTGTATGTCTCTGGAGCTGAGAGTTGCTGTGTCCTGCTTCAAACCTCGCTTCAAAAAGCTATGCATTGCAAACCGTGCTCATTGTAGCCATTAATCCAGACATCACCTCTGATTAAAAAATCAGCTCAAATTATTATATATATATTTTTCGCAGGTTAAAGTTTTTTAATAAAGATACTATTTACAGTCGTGTGTTTGTGGGGGGGGGGAGTGAAAATGTTTTCTTCTTCCTAGGGAGCATGACAAAAAAGAATTGAAAAGCACTGGATTAAGGTAAGCTCCTGATCTGGATTTGATCCTAAACTCCACATATGTTACCCTGAGTACCACCAGGGATCACTCCTGAGCAAAGTTTCAGAAATAGCTCCTGAACACAATTGATTGAGTTTCCCCACCCAAGGAAAAATCAAGGTTCCAGAAAGGAAGGCAAGAACTAGAGTTGAAGTTTAAGTCTAAACCAGACTTAACTGGAAGGCCATGCTTTTGTTGGTAAACTCAATTTGTTCCAGGAAGGACTTAATATAGTATACAGTGATGTAGTGTTTAAATGACCCACAGACAGTGTGAAGGACTTAGCTAGAAACTGATATACATGGGGAAAATGAGAACAGTGTGGTTATGATGTCACAGCCACATAGATTGTACCCAGTGACAGCATAGCTACCTCCCTTTGGCCAGCTTCAGGGTACTAAAAGAGACACAAGAAAGAGCTCCCAAAGTCTTGTACTGCCCCCCACCAGGGCTTTCTCCCTAGTCCCCTGCTGTTTCTGTTGCTTCTACTGTCAGTGACAAGGCTGATTTTTAAGAGGTGGAACTTCCTTAGCTAGAGAATCTTCCTGGGAAGCTAGTACACCCCCCAACATCAGACTACCCTACTACTACTGAAGAGAGAGAGGCCATCCTCTGATCAGTCTCATGTTAATTTAAAAATAAAAGCAAAAACCACCAGATGTTATCCATCCAGACACAATGGAAGCAAGGCTCACCTCCCAGCAAAGACATTAGAAAAAAAAAGAAATGATTTACCAATAATTTCATCTTTAACCATGAGAAAAGAACTTAGTCTGATTTCAATTATGTATTAAAATGGAAAGAAAAGGGGGCTGAAGAGAAAGTACAGCATGTAAGGTACTTGCGCATCATGAAACCAATCTGGGTTTGCTCCCAGAACCCAATATGGTCCCCCAAGTTTCTCCAAGAGTAATCCCTGAGAGCAGAGCTAAGAGTAAGCTCTGAGCACTGCCAAGTGTGGCCCAAAAGTAAATAAACATAAAATGGAAAGAAAAACAGTGGCAGAATCCAACCTGTGACATAGTGAGTACTCAAAAAAAATTAGCACAAAAGGTTTTGGGGGCAGGGAATCTTGGGAATAATACTAAATGCACTTCAATATTATGATGCAAATACCTTTACATTGTATATATATGCAAAAATTGACATATCAAGCTCTTCTTGAGGGGAACTATTCAACCAGTGTCACTGGCTGAGATTGTGAAAACATAACACCAGTCCCAGATTCCCAAGGTCAAGTCCAGGGCCTGACTCAGGGCAGAGGAATTCAAAGGCAACCGCAAAACGTGACATCCCTCCACTAACTTCCTTTCCTTTACTAGGGACACTACTGATAATAGAAACTGAAGATGACTTCAGACACTTGAAAGGACATTGTATAACAGAGGACAAGAGTGAAGCAGGCAACCTCTGAGTATTCAGGAGGTGATTATCTAGGTTGTGGAAAAACCCAAGCATTCATTTCTGTGGCTCTTCCATCCTGGGATGCGTCTTCTCCTGGACATTAAAGATGAAGATGGGAAAAAGTGCAGCAGGATGATATTCAAATCAGTCAATTTTGCTACATGGTCAGCAGTTCTTTTAAGTACATATAATGGGCCACTGAAACAGAAACCATCTGCTAAAAATGAGTTTGAGAGATTTCCTGTGGATTTCAATTATCCATGTTGCCTGCCTTGGTTTTATCATTGATAAGCAGTGTTGCCTGGAGAACCAATAGCAAAATGTTTTTCCTCTCTGGTTACAGTAGAATCTCATCCCAGTATCCTAAAGACCTTGAAGTAGCCTGGGTTTTTTATTATATTAACATTGAAAGGAGGATGTTGGGATCATATCCAGGATGATTCAGGGGCTACTCCTGGCTCTGTGTTCCTGGCAGTGCTCAGTGTCCCTTATGCTATGATTGGGATAGAACTGGGATCAGGCATTATGCAAAGGCAAGAA
>PVKC010039517.1:0-12523 GCA_004027635.1 Crocidura indochinensis | reverse complement strand
GAGAGATGAAGTCATAAAATTTTCCTATACATGGATGTACATGGAATCTATTATGCTGAGTGAAATAAGCCAGGGGGAGAGAGAGAAAAACTCAGAATGGTCTCACTTATCTATGGGTTTTAAGAAAAATGAAAGACATTCTTGCAATAATAATTTCCAGACACAAAAGAGAAAAGAGCTGGAAGTTCCAGCTCACTTCGTGAAGCTCACCACAAAGAGTGATGAGTTTAATTAGAGAAATAAGTACATTCTGAACTGTCCTAATAATGCAAATGTATGAGGGAAATGGAAAGCCTATCTAGAGTACAGGCGGGGGTTGGGTGGGAGGAGGGAGATTTAGGAGATTGGTGATGGGAATGTTGCACTGATGATGGATGGTGTTCTTTATGTGACTGAAACCCAAACACAATTATATATGTAATCAAGGTGTTTAAATAAAATAAAATATATTATTAAGAAGAAAGAAATATCAGAAGTAGCAGTTTGAAGAAACTTTCTCTAAAGAACAAAATTACTTCTCATACTGCCATTTGAGGATCCTTCATTTAAACATAATCTTATTTACCCTGTTATATGATAAATCTCATTCTTTATTTCAGAACTTCTAAAAGACACATGATAGCAGATTCTTTATATAAATTTTAAGTATTACGAGTAGGAAATGAGATGACATTTGACCTATCAAATATTAAAAAGGAAAAAAATATTATCATAAACAATTATAACATCTTAAAATCATTTCACTGAAACATGTTTTCAGTGTGGGATGAATTAGTAATAGTCAAGAAATATTAATAAAATACTTTATGTATCTAAAGCAAGGTTTTCAAAAGGAAATTATTTAAGTATTTTTACAAACATCTAAAAAGAATTTGAATGAGTAACTAAAAATAAAAGCTTAAAAAAAAGACATACTGCATTTTTGAATTTAAAAGTGTGTGATTTTAACATATTTTAGATCAACTGTATTATAGTTTCCAGTGAATACCTTATAATATTGAATAGAAAAATATTTATTATATAAAATGACTATTTTATTATATATTTGTGTATAAAAATAATAAAATTGTTTTATCAAATTATTACATCATATCATAATTAAAAATTCTGTTTTTAAATTCACCCTTTAAAATATAACATTTCTTGCTATTTGTATACTTTTTCTGATGTTGCAATAGCTATAAGTAAATTGACTACATTTTAGTTGGAGTATTTTGTAAGGCCTTAGACACCTCTTTTATAATGTTTTATTTTCACTGCAGTTTGTAACATCAAACAAATTATGTGGTCTTGGGGCAAGAGGTGGAAACTTCATTTTCCAAAGTACAAATTCCTTTCAAACACTATGAAGGAGGAGGGAATGGAGACCTATGAAAGAGTTTTTTGGACTTAAACTTATTGCAGAAATCTGACAGCCTTGTATAAAATGTCTTGATAGACAATGAATGAATGAATTAATTAATTAAGATTAATTGCGAGTCAATCCAGGCTTTATTAGAATATATTAATACAGATTGGACAAATATAGAATTAAAACAGAATAATGGAAACTACGCAAAGATTAAAGCTATTAACATGGTATTTTGATTTAGACATATTGAGCAAACAAAATTTTTTTCTGAGAACTCAAATTCTTCCCATGACAAACCTTGATTTTGCTATGAAATCATTTACAGTTATAATCAACTTGCATATTCAACAGACCTTAACCTAGTTCAATCACAAATTTAGTGACATGATTCCCTTTTAATAACCAATCTCACTGCAAATGGGACATCGTCCTTCTTAATGCAAAATACATTGTCAGTTTTTGCTTTTGTTTATTTATTTATTTATTTATATTTTTTTGATTTTGGGGTCACACCCGGCTGATGCTCAGGAATAACTTCCTGGCACTGCACTCAGGTATCACTCCTGACTGGCTTGGGAGACCATTTGGGATGACAGAGGTAAACCCTGGTTAGCAACCTGTAAAATAAATGCCCTATCCTCTCTACTATCCCTTCAATCCTGCTTCATTTTTCAAATGTTATTTATAATTTGTTATTGGGCATAGACTTATAAAATACTTAAAACACAAACAATATAACTTTGTATGACTGAAATAACTTGCTCTTGGGGAAAAGCACAAACATCTGAGCCATGATACTTCTGTAAAGAAAATTCCAGAACAGTCAACCACACACATTTCATTTCACTTTATTTATCTTACATATTAATATTACTCCTTTTTCACAACTGTCCACATATATCCTATAGCAATAGATTAACCTTTTTTTTGTGGTTTCTGACTTGATTTTACCAAGTCAAATAAAAGAAAGGAAAAAAATTAAACAAATAAAAAGTGAGATCAAATAAGGAAGATATCAATAGGGAAATTCCATAAGAGGAATAAAATATCTGATTCATCAGAAGAATGTTAACATATCTATGAAAAATGTCTATTGTAAAAATTAGGCAACAAGTTTTGGTCAGACATTTTAGTACATAAAATGAGACACTTAGGGAGCAGGGAGGTGGCGCAGGAGGTAAGGTGCCTGCTGCCTTGCCTAGGATGGACCACGGTTCGATCCCCCGGATCCCATATTGTCCCCCGTGCCTGCCAGGAGCGACTTCTGAGAGCATAGCCAGGAGTAACCCCTGAGCATCACTGGGTGTGGCCCAAAAACCAAAAAAAAGAAAAAAGAGACACTTAAAATGGGGTAATAAGATAGAAATGAAACTATCTTATCAGAAATAAATAACTCTATATATTGGCTTAAAATTTAGAAAAATTAAAATAATGTTTTAAATATTTCTTAATAAATTATTTTCAGTATTTAAAAAAGTTTTATATAATTTAAAAAGCCCATAAAATATGAGATTATCTCCCTGATAATTTTCCATTTAAAGCTAAATCCACAGCAACCAGTCAACAATTAGGTTTATTGGAAAAGCCAACTTCTGAGTTAATGTTTAGAAATTCTTGAATATTTTGTCCTATGTGCTTAGAACAATCAATGTTTCACTATATAAAACTTTATATTAGCCATTGTTCTCATTTGCAGTGTTCCTTATAGCTATACTATTTTAAGTACAATTTAACATTATAAAGAAACACCCAAACTCTGTATGTTCAAAACCTATTGAGAGTAGATAAGTTTGCTTCTTACCAACATTAATACTATGGAAAGTGTTATTTCTAACTACCTACAGAGTTGAAACTATAATCAAGATTTGTTTTGTCAGCATTTGTAAATACTTCATTTAATTGGCACTTAAAAGTAAGATAAACTATAGTGTCTAAATTATACTGGGTATTTAAATACGTAAAATGTATCTTTTTTCCTTAGGAAAATCTCAACATAATTTAAGCTATTGTTATGCAAAAGAATAAAGAATTTTAAAAATAGGTTGCCACATTTTCAGCATGTTCCAGATAAGTCAATAGGAGTGAAACAATAGTTTGGAATTCAGCCAATTTCACTATAACTAATGTATCATATCTTAACAAGTTTATAACATACATAAAAATTTAATCCAATTGTCAGGTCAGTTCACTGTATATTTAACATTTTTGGAGCCTCATCTCATGTGTATTTAATATCTTGCTTTAGCTAATAAAATTATCTTACTCTGGAATACATTTTCTTGATTTTTCTTAAAATGCAAACAAATTATATGTTTTGTTTGTATCAAAGCATACTTCCTACACACTGATATAGATAATAAGCAGAGACTATATTGAAAAATGTAATGACTTGTATTTAATAACTAGAGACTGCATGGGGCATTCCCTTATTAAATATTTACCATCTGCTAGAAAACCAGATGGCCAGATAGTTTTTTGATAATATGGTCCACAATTATGTATTAGTTTTTTCATCTGAAAAACAACTTTTTTCAAAAGTGAGGAAAACAAAGATGCCCATATTAATAATTTCTGTAGAAATATGTTTAACTATTCAATGTAATCATTTACAGAATAATTTATCATTATTTGTAACCAAGGTTATTTTCTTTGAAAATTTACAAATTATTTGAATAAAAATTAATTATTTAGGCTATAATATCAGTGTTTAGATGCTTTGGAATCATTTAAGAATTGAAGAAAATGAAGGACTGAAATAATATCATAAATTTGCTCTATGGCAGTAAGAGAACTGTGTCTTTCGATCAGTGCTCAGGGAAAAATGTGATGCCAGGGATAAAATCCAGGTCTCCCAAATGCAAAATATGCTTTCCTGAGCATTGACAGAATAAATATCTGATTATACTGACAGTGTGGGTAGCCAGGAAAAAGGTACATATTTGTACATGCGTATATATATATAAATACATATATACATACATATATATACACATTGTTCATATATTTTGTAATATGTACAAATATATAAAATATATGAAAGTTGCACATTTTATTACTTAATGTACACATGTATACTTTATATTCTATTGCATCATTAAAATTTTTATAAAATGAACATAGAATTTTTAAGCCATTAACAAACAATATTTTATAACAAAATATATAGAGGCTTACAATGTTAAAGTGTACATGTATTTTATAGATATACTTTCAATATATTGCATAATAGCATCACATTTTAGTCAAAATAGTCAAACTATAGAAAGTATTAACTTTAGACTATAATTCAAGTGTAATATAATTAAATATTAATTTTTACTTGCTAATCATGAGAATGACCTATCATTTGAAGTTTTCTGGGATCCTGATTTGTTTATTGAGCCTCAAATGAGGTAATCAGCACTGATAATAGGAACAATTAAAATTAACGACATTGAGGCCAGAAAGATAGCATGGAGGTAAGGCATTTGCCTTGCATGCAGAAGGACAGTGATTCGAATCTCGGCATCCCATATGGTCCCCCAAACCCGCCAGGAGCGATTTCTGAACATAGAGCTAGGAATAACCCCTGAGTTCTGCCAGGTATGACTCCAAAACAAACAAACAAAAAATTTAGCGACATTGGAAATGTGGTGAATTAAATTGAAGTTAAGTATTTAGTCTTTGCTATAGTGTATCCTAGAAAATATATTTCTAATAATATATTTTTATGAAAATGATCATAAATTTAAGTTATAATATATGTAATGTAAGTCTAAATTATATCACATACTACATAATTTAACTCATGATTCATATATAAATATATAATTAATTACATATGTAATTAGTGAGACATTCATAAGATATGAGAGAAGATATATTGTGACAATTTTAAGATAAAATTGTAATAACAGAAACTGGAAAAATAAAATATCATTACTTAAGTAGAATGCATGACAAAATGTAGAAATATGAATTATCTCTTGGAAAAATCAACAGATACCTACAGAGTAAATTAATCATTTTAGTGACAAAGAGCTAAAATTTATATTGATTTATGCTTTATGATAATTCCTCTGATCTTTGGCACCTTTCCTGTGCTTCTGAGACTTTTTTGTAGCTACCCTGACTTCACGTACATAGGGATATTAATTGTAGATCTCTGGTTAAATTAAATATAGTAACATTTAATTCACAATAAGGACAGAATTTTGTATTTTTTTTCTATCCATATTGCAATCTTGATTGTGAATTAAAAGGTACTAGTAATGTAAACATATTCCCTGGTGTATATGTACACACATCAACATACAAATATGTGATTCATATATAAAATTAAGTTAGATTAAAAGCTGTGTTTAATTCTCACCGTAAGTGTATTTTTTAGACTTCCAAGTAAACAACAAAAAGAACATCTACATTGTGGTACATGCTGATGATATTGCCTAAGCATTCCTGGAATTTTAAAATGTACCATGAAGCAAATGATGGTTCATCTTATATTTTTCATCAAAAGGTTATTGCTAGAATGCAAGCTCTGACCCTCTTTCCATCTTCCTTTCACAAAAACTCTACCTGTGCCAACTCCTACATTAAAATATGAATTATGTGACAGCGAATGTAGTTATATTCAAGTGGATGCATATTCTGGCAAGCACTTTACATCAACCTGATCTGCATGACACAAGAGTAGACATATTTATATTCTCTTTGTTGTATACTGATAGTGCAATATTTATGCTGTGAAGGCATGCCTATATTTAGTGCACATTATCTTTATTAATTGCATTTTCATACAGATAAAAATAAAATGATTGATGAAGGTAGTTGAACCTGCCTGAACAAGGCTTGTGCATACTTCTCTGATTGCTTTATATAGTAAAGCCTCTTCTGAATTTTAACTATCATGCTGAATGGTATCCACATAATATGGGGCCATCGTTAAAATAATAATACTTAAAATTATATAATCAATTTAAAATAAATGTTTTACAAGGTACACTTCCATTATGTAAGCTTAGAAAGCTGTGAGTCTTGACATTTTTATTTTTAAAGATTGGTTTCAGTTCTTTTTAATAGTTTTCAAATTATTGCTTCACAAATCTTACTTCTGGATTTTATATGTAATCCTTATGATAAGCATGTTTTATAATTATTACTAAAATACATATATTGATGCAAGTGAATATTTTAGCATAGCTTTCTACAACAAAGGTTCAAAGTCCCAAAACTGTAATTCTTTAATGTAAAAACCAAAATTTATGCTGAAAGAGAGAAATGAGGAATTCTCAGCTATAAAAATATTTAAGGAATTCTCTTTAGTTTAGAACCCATAATATAACTAATATACATTGTACATAGTCAATAAGGCACTCAAATTTGACAATATTTTTTTCTTTTAAATATATATTAAGAAATAGACATTAAAATGCCTTCAATATATTTTCTATGCTGATTCCTTTGTACTTTTAAGTCATTTTTATAGATTTATTCTGTTTGGGATAAAGAGGATTTGGAGTCACGCATGGTGGTGTTCAGGGGTTACTCTATGCTTCAGGCCTGGGGATTGCTTCTGGAGATATTGGGGTCTGTAAAATCAGAATTAAGTGGGTTTGCACAAACAAGAGCTTTGGCTTTAAGGATTAAAATTCTTAGGATTTTTCTTATAATTAAGATTAATTGCAACATGTTTAGTAATACATTATTTTATTTGATACTAAAACTCAAGTTATAATATATAATAACGGGGGCCGGGCGGTGGCGCTGGAGGTAAGGTGCCTGCCTTGCTTGCACTAGCCTAGGACGGACCGCGGTTGGATCCCCCGGTTTCCCATATGGTCCCCCAAGCCAGGAGTGACTTCTGAGTGCATAACCAGGAGTAATCCCTGAGCGTCACTGGGTGTGGCCCAAAAACCAAATATATATATATATATATATATATATATATATATATATATATAAAATATTGCATCTACTAATTCATAGTTTAGAGCATCTGGTATACATTAATTTACCATTTTCACTTGGTTCACACAGAAAATGTATGACTATATGGGACCAAAGTGATAGAAAAGTAGTAGGGCATTTGCCTTGCATGTGGTCAAACCGGGATGGACCCAGGTTCAATCCCAGGTATTCCATATCGTCCCCTGAGCCTGCCAGGAGCAATTTCTTAGTGCAGAGCCAGGAATAACCCCTGAACTCTCCTGTATAGGAACCAAAAAACAAACAAACAAAAAATAAAACTAATGCTTAACTTTATTAAAGAGTATAGTATATAGTATAGAGTTTATCATCTGATAAAGAGTTGATATCCAAGATATATAAAGCACTAGTAGAAACAGTGTAATATACACACAATGAATATTACTAAGATGTAAGAAAAAAAACACATTCACAAAATTTGCTGCTATCTCCTGATATGGATAGATCTGGATAATATCATGCTGAGTTAGTCAAAAGGAAAGGGACAGGTACAAAATAATCTCTTTTAAATGCAGTGTCTAAAGAATCATTGTATGGGGGCATAACAAATGCCCAAAGGCAAAATAAATTGAGAACTTTTCTTTGATAAAAACTTTATTTCAGGAACCAGAGTTATGGCACAGCTGTAAGGCATTTGCCTTGCATGAAGCTGTCCTGGGAAGGATCTGGTTTCGATCCCCAGCATCCCATATGGTCCCCCAAGCCAGGAATAATTTCTGAGTGCATAGCCATGAGTAACCCCTGAGTGTCACCGGGTGTGTTCCAAAAACAAACAAACAGACAAACAAAATAAAGAAAGTTTATTTCAGGAAGGTAGAGTGGGGTAGGGACACTGGCAAAATGGTGGATGGAATCGACACCTGGATGAGGGGTCAGGTACTGGAATATTTCATATATGAAAGCCTAATAATAACAGTGTATAAACAATGGTTTCCAAAAATCAAATAATATTCATGTATCTAAATCACTAAGAAATAATTAACCACTTTGACACTTATGTCACATTGAATATAATGCATATGAGGCCAGAAAGATGGCACAGTGGTAGGACGTTTGCCTTGCACTCGGCAGACCCAGGGCGGACCTGGATTCTATCACCGGCATCCCATGAGCCTACAAGCAGTGATTTTTGAGTGCAGACCTAGGAGTAAACCATGAGCAGCACTGGGTGTGACCTAACTCCCCCAAATGAGAATACAATGTATAAAGATCAACAAGTACTTATCTGATAATAAACTCTTCATGTAATGAAATTTTATATTTGACACTTCTAATATTGGCTATGTTATTGAATGAGTGAAGGGTTGCTCTAATATTTATAATTTATGAAATGTAGTAGAACAATGTAGAGAGATATTCATTATGTGCAATGTCTTCTGTAACATTCCTTGTTATACTTTGAGAAAGGAGTTAAACATATATACAATGAAATAATCCACTAGTGGAATATGAATATACACCTACATGTTGATATCAAACATTTTGGGAGTGCACATAATGTTGATATAAATTATAACTTATTCAAAGGCCTGGGGAAAATGAATAAATCTGGTTCATAAATAGGTATGATCTCAGCCTAGAAATATGTGAAAAGCACATGTACTATAGTAATATAATCTGGTTCATGACTTGAAATATATGTTCATAATTCAAATGAAAAATTGCAAGATTTTTGCCTAAAATGTCCAAGATATTTTGAATCTGAACAACTCATTGATTCTCTAAAATCATCTGCTCTAAACCATTTATAACTCCATATAAAATTTCTTCAAAATATTTGTTATTGAAATCTCTACCTCAGTTTCTATATATTGAAAGGAATTTCTCAAACTGGCAAAAAAGTTAAAACTTGAATTTGCATACCTGCAACTCCGAACATTTAAAAATTTTAAAGTTTCTCTAACTTTCTATTTTTACCTGATTTGAAATGGTTTCTGTATATTTAACTGTTTTATTTCTTTTAATATATACGGTACCAATAAAGCAAACTGAGTACTACCCTTAGGTGAATCAGTGGGATCAGAAGGTGAATGGGTTGCCTAGCAACATCACCTGTAAGTAATTAGGCATCTTTTGAGAATTGTTCTATTTAGTTTTAAATATTTGGCCTTGTTACAAATAGCTACTTGAACTAGTTGGGCTTTGTCTCGCTAATGTATTAAATACTATAGCACCCTAAATCAGCTTTCAGGGAAGTAGGTCTTCATCACTAATAGTTTTTTTTTTAGTAAGATTCCTGTCTCACTTCTTTGCATTTAAAAGTTGTGAGTGAAACAGACCAACATATATATATATATATATATATATATATAAAATACATATACATATATATATTAACCAACCAACTAACCAAACAAAAAACAAATAACACCCCTTATATTTTCTCTAAAATTTTTCCATAACTGTTTTGTTTTGCTTTTTTTCTTTCCATTTCTAGCTGTAATTTATCTTACTCTGCTAGGATCAATGCAAAAATATATGGAAAATTTTAACCTAGGTGCATTGACACTGTGCCAATGCAACTGCACATCAATAAGATGAATTTGAACTGAAAGAATGTTGAAAATAAGCCAGTATTTGTATGTTACTGTCCAGATTTGGAGATTTAAAAATCAATTGACAGATACACAAGGACAGTGAATGTCAACACATTTGCTTTGGGTTTAATTTGAATCATTCCCCTACATAGTGATTTAGGGGTACCAGGGGCTATTGTTCACAGCTGTATCAATGATCCGTGACAGAGAGAGTTGAACTCAGGTCTCTCACTTGCAAAGCATGTGCACTAACACTTTAAGTCATTTCTCAACTGCTTAATGTCATCACATTTAATGACCCTTAAATTATTATATAAGTTCACTAGCAACTTCTGATTACCTTTTCCCAAAAGAAGAATATTTCCATGAGCATTGTCTGGATCATAACAAGGGAACACAGGTTTTAGAATGTTCTCTATTTGGTCAAGATGCCAAAATTATTTTCACAAAATAATCTGACTTTATATATATCTATACATCTATATTATAATGTGGATTTAAGTAAGGTCATGCAAAGTAATATACAGTTATTATGACAATAACTTTATAAATGATATAATGGATATAAAGATTAAAAGCATCCAACTGCCTCATGAAATATATACAAAATGATGCTGCTGTAAAATTGCTAAATACCTAATGAAAATGGCTATAATGGAGAAGTTTCAAGATCTCTCTTTTAAGTGAAAGAAAAAAGAAACCACATTATCAATGATAAAAATATACCTATTTACAAAAATCAAATGTTCTATTATTTCAAAAAAAGAATAAAATACTTGAAATTAATATATAGATTTCAACTTTAACATATAAAAATCAGCTCATGGAAAGAGAGGTTATTATGTCTGAAAGAACAGGAGGATGAAGCAAACTGCATATTTTTTTTAGAAAGGTGCAATAGTATGTATTGTCAGTGCTCCCTAAATCTTGGCAAGTTTTGTCATCAAGGGAGCCAAAAAATGTTTTGAAAGCAACAAAATATAATATCGTTTTTAGAAGCAGCAGCCGGTTTCTAGGTGTCAGTGGCAGCAATAGGTAAGTTGCTAAGGAAACCAATAAGATTTAATAGTGGGTTGATTATTTATAAGACATTCTTGGTCATATCTTTATTATATGTTTCTTGATGAATACCAAGAAAGCGATATGTATATCTTGAAGATAGCTGAGAAATCAATGCATTGCATCAATGCAGAATCAAACATCAGTTATATTGTCAGATACCAATTTTAATATCTTCTAGCAAGGTTTTTATTTTTTCATAAGTATAAGCTTGTACTCTCCTTTTAGGGGGTTAGTGAATATTCAGGGTTTAAAATTTAGATGACGGATATGTGAGAAAATATAGAAAATTTGGATTTATTTCAAACCGTACTTAAATATTTTAATTTTTTATCATTGATAGCTTTTAAGATTTTAAAATCTATTTCTTTAAATTTAGAAATATCACTATAATATATGATAGACTGTGTTATTCTGTTATGCATCTAACTGTATTTACATACTTAAACATGATTTCATAAACATAATAAAATTATTAGTAATATATTATTTGCTATGGCTATAGCAAGCACCAATGCTCAGTTACTTTTTATTTAGTTATTTATCTTGGCTTTTTGTTCCACACCAGCCAGTGCTCAAGGCCTACTCCTGTCTCCATGCTCAGAAGTTACTCCTGACAGGTTTGAGGGTCCATCTGGAATGCTGGGGAAAGAACCTGTCAGTCTCATGCAAAGTAAATGCCCTATCGCCTTGTTATTGCTCCCTGATTCTTTTCCTTGAGCAGTTAAGATCAAAGGCAAAGAACTGGAGATTCAATAGCTAAATAAGAAAAATGCTTCATTTATGGAAAGAGAAGACAGGAAAAAAAATCAGGGAAGTTTCCAAACATTAGGAGTACATTTTAAAGAAAGGTTCCAAATAAAGGCAGAAACTTTTCCTTCTTATACATATTCTTTAACAAAAGCAGGGGAAAGGCAAAATTTATTGTTTTCTACGATTGAAGACCATTAAAAGATGAGTGAGTTTGTATTATAAATTACTTAGTTATCTAGTTATCAGGAAGAACGTAATAACTGGATCTAGGTTTTTAGATGTTGGATTCCCACTGTGATTGCAGTTGCCCTAGGGAACCTCATAGAGCTCCAGGGTTTCTCCTTAAGGTGAAAGCTTTGGAGACACAGGTTCATACGGAAAAATATAGCACAAGAAGGTGAGCCCATCTTCCCAAGACCAGTGGTCGCATTCAGGCTTGATTCCTAGCTGTTGCTCCTCCCTTACATAGAACTATTTAAGGGAGAGATTACCTATCAGCCTTACAAGCCACTTTTATTGTCCACTTCGTTGTTTCTGAGACATTCTGAAGCTCGGTGTTCATGTTTATCTTCTCCCTGTCTCTTCACTTTCCCCTGGTGGACATTCTTCTGCTATGCCCCTGACCTTGCCATCCTGCATATATCCCATTTTATCTGGTCCTATAAAAGCATTCTTGAAATGGATAAGGTGCTTCTTTCTGTTCATCAGCTAGTGGGAAAGTATTTGGTCCCAAATACATTGGGAAGACAGTAGTTCACCCTCACTTGCTGAATGCTTGGGCAACTTGGTGGTGTTGCCTTGTGATGTTCTATATGAATGTTCATTTTCTTAGAGCCATATTCCTAATCCTGTCCTG
>PVKC010039516.1:0-10198 GCA_004027635.1 Crocidura indochinensis | reverse complement strand
AAAAAAAAAAAAAAAAAAAGAAAAAAGATTATATTAGCTTATTAGCTTCTGTATGTTGAGTTGAGTAACTGTCATCCACTGGCTGGCTGGACCATAGGGTTGATTTTTTGTTGTTGTTGTTGTTGTTGTTTTATTATTATTACAATAGCAGACTGCAGGGTCTTTTCTTAAAATAATATCTGTATTTACTCATCATGATTACAAAGAAGTTTGTAGTTTGGTTTCAGTTATAAAAAAGAACACTCACCTTCATCTGTGCAACCTTCCTACCAGCATTGTCCCCTCTTTCTCCTCCCCCACTCCCTGCCTGTATTCAAGACAGTCTGTCAGGCTTCAAGATCTAACCTTAGGATCTGTATTATGAAACTATGGTGTCTGTTATTTTATATACTGGTACCCCTGTACCTGACTGAGTTTAGAGGTCTAGTGCAACCGAGGGTAGAAATCGAGTCAGTGGAGATCAGTGAGATTAATGTTAATGGGCACCATGAATCAAAGCTTCCCATGCTGTGTGGGAAGAGATTTACAAACTCCTTGAAGACTGGCTTCACAGTTTGCACTTTCCCAGTTGCTGGGGTTGATGATTATTTCTATGCAAATATTTATACCTGATTTCTAGTTTCTACCATTTACTTCCTCCAGAAAAATGCCTGGTGGGAGACCATGATCTAATTGTTGAGACTGGTAGTTACAAGTAGAGTGTCATAGCTAGAGTGATTCTCTGTGTATACAGGTGAAGTTGACCCTCTGGGGTCTGTCATTTTCAACCGCCAGTTCACAGAGTAGATAGAAGGCATCATAAGGTACAAAAGCACTAGCTTTCAGTTCAGAGTAGAAACAGGAAGTGCGATGATGAACACAATCTCAAAGGTGGCCCCATGGATGTTATATCAGGTGTTCCGCATGACTGAAATCCAGTGTCACTTAGAAATCTCTTCATTGAGGAGAGGTTAATGGGTGAAACTAGCTCAGAGTCCAAGATTCATAGTCTAAGTTTTCAGCCCTCAATTTGGAGGTCATGCTGGTAGACACAGGAAATCCAGTTCAGTTAGAAGGACAAAGGACTCTTTCCCTTTTAGTGCTTGCTCCCCTGCCACTTGCTGACTGTCTGGACTCTCTAATAGCTGTTGTTTCTATATGCTCCAACACTGGACCTTGGAACTCTGCTCTTCAAAGTACGAGTTGTGTTCCAGGCAGCTCTTTTCATTATAGGCTCTTTTACTCCTGTCAATGCCTATTATGTGATTGCACTGGGTTCTGACCAGGTGTCTGTCCCAGCTTCCTTAGGTACTTCCACCTGCTCATCTATGCAAACATCATCTTGTTAGGGTACGTAGTTGAAGGACAATACCATACAATTGGAGTAAAACAAAACAAAACTTTATTCCGTCAGCCACAAACCCCAAACTGGCCAACCAGGGCCTTCTCCCAGAGGAGATGACCCTTGCCAAGGTAACAAGCCAATTTATATAGAGAGTGGATGAGGAAGTTCTAGCTTCTGATGATCTTGAATATGATTTGATTTTGTCTAGGGTACCTTCCTACTGCTCTTGTGTCCTTTGCAGATATGCTACCTGGTATAGCCAGGTAGCAGGATAGTGTTAATGGAAACTTAGGTTTGAGAAAGAGAAACCTAAAATTTAGTCCTTTACAAAATGGCATTGCTTCTTGTTCAGAATTCAGTGCCACACAATCTCACAATCTCTGTTCCGCTTTAGGCACATGTTTCACTTCATTTTGTCCATCAGGTAAAGTTGCATTTTTTTACTTTTATTTATTTATTTTTATTAAATAATTTCTGTATTTAAACACCATGATTACAAACATAATTGTAGGGTTTCAGTTGTAACAAGAACACCCCCCTTCACCTGTACAACCTTCCCATCACCAATGCTCCCATCTTTACCCTCCCCACCCCAGCCAGGCTTTCTACATTCATCACTCACTGGCATTGTTATGATAATCCTCAGCTTATTTATTTCTCTAGTTGCACTCACTCTTTGTGGTGAGCTTCATATCTTGAGCTGATCCTTCAGCCCTCATCTCTAAAAATTATTTCAATGTCTTAATTTTTTAAAAAGTCCATATATCAGTGAGACTATTCTGTGTTTCTTTCTCTGCCTCTGACTAATTTCATTCAGCATAATAGGTTCCATGTACATCCGTGTATAGGAAAATTTCAGGACTTCATCTCTCCTGACGACTGCATAATATTACATTGTGTAAATGTACCACAGTTTCTTTAAGCAATTCATCTATTGAAGGGCATCTTGGTTGTTTCCAGAGTCTGGCTATTGTAAAAAGTGTGCAATGAATAAGGTGTGAGGAAGGGATTTTTGCATTGGATTTTTGTGTTGCTAGGGTATATCCCTAGGAGTGGTATAGCTGGATTATATGGGAGCTCAATTTCCAGTTCTTTGAGGAATCTCCATATTGTTTTCCATAAAGGCTGGACTAGATGACACTCCCACCAGCAGTCAATGAGAGTTCCTTTCACCTCACATCCCGTCAGTACTGATTGTCTTGTTCTTTATGATGGATGCCAGTCTCTGTGATATGAAATGGTACCTCGTTTGCTTTTATTTGTTTGTTTTGATGTGGAGCATTTTTCATGTGTCAATTTGTATTTGCATTTCTTCTTTGAGAAATTGTCTTTTCATTTCTTCCTATTTTTTGATGGGGTTAGATATTTTTCCTGTTAATTTCTGTCAGTACCTTATATATCTTAGATATTAGCCCCTTCTCTGATGGGCATTGGGTGAATAACTTCTCCCATTTTGTGGGTAGCTTTTGTATCCTAGGTATTATTTCCTTTGAGGTGCAGAAGCTTCTCAAATTAATATAGTCCCATTTGCTTATCTCTGCTTCAACTTGTTTGGAGAGTGCTGTTTCTTCCTCCAAGATGCCTTTAGTTTTAATGTCCTGAGTGCTTTTGTATTGCATTTGACGTTGGTGCATGGTGTTAGCTAGAGGTCTGAGTTCATTTTATTGCAAGTAGCTGACCAGTTGTCCAAACATCACTTGTTGAAGAAGCTTTCCTTGCTCCATTTGCATTTCTTGCCCCTTTATCAAAGAGTAATTGATTGTATATCTGGGGAGCACTCTCTGAATACTCTAGTTTATTCCACTGATCTGAGGGACTGTCTTTATTCCAATACCACGCTGTTTTAATGTTTCTTACTTTGTAATACAATTTAAAGTTGGGAAAATTGATGCCTCCCATATTCCTTTTCCCACACATTGTTATAGCTATTCTTTTTTTTTGTTTGTTTTTGGGTCACACCCGGCAGTGCTCAGGGGTTACTCCTGGCTCCATGCTCAGAAATTGCTCCTGGCAGGCACGGGGGACCATATGGGGCACCGGGATTCGAACTGATGACCTTTTGCATGAAAGGCAAACGCCTTACCTCCATGCTATCTCCCGGGCCAATTTATATCATATTTCAAAGCTTTCATTAAAAGTATGTTTTTCACTCCTTTCACATTTGTCACCTACTTAGATGGAACTATGCTTTCCTTGAGTTGTACAAACATCTTCCATATTTCTATTCTAAATTCCTTATCTGAGAGGTTAATTAGGTGGTTGGTATTTTTTGGGTCATCAGTGCTGTTGTCCTGCATTGTTTCCCCATTGCTGCACTTGATTGTCACTGGGGATAAGAAAGCAGTCACAGTTGTCGCTTTTTAAAGAGTCCCCTTTAGCCAAAAGACAGGTAGGAATTAGCCCCCATTCTTGCGGGTGGAGGCAAGCCTACTTGGGGTTAGGCACTTGAGAGCTATAAGCTGTGTTCTTCTTTGATTGTAACCAAGGATTAGAAATTTTCATGTTTAGTAGTTGCATGAAATATTCCACTGAGTATACACGCCAGTTTTTATATCTAGTTATTGGTTGATGGGCATTTAGTTTGTTCCATAGTTTGGCTATTATGAATAATGTTGTAGTGAACAGAAGACTACAGATATTCTTTTAAATGAGTAGTTTGATATCATTAGTGCTTTCATATAGTATGCCTATCAATGATATTATTGGAAATTACAGAATGTCCTACTTTGCTTTTCTTTGCTATTTTCCATAGCAACTTCAACAAGTTACTTTCCCATCAACAAGTCAGAGGAGTGATAGTACAGTAGATAAGGCACTTAGTTGCCTTGTACATGGCCAACATGGGTTCTATTCTTGGCACAGGTATGCTTTCCTAGACATCACCAGGAGTAATTCCTGAGTGCATAGCCAGGAGTGATCCCTGAGCAACTTAGGGTAAGTGATTCCCTATGTATGTTGTCCAGCAATATGGACAATTGGTACATGGAGACTGAAAAGGAATGAGACAGGGTATTGACTGGTTGTCAAATAGCAACTTTATTAGAATGCTTCTTGTTTTTATAATCTATCCTAGTTTCTGTTCTATACAACTAGAGCCAGGTGGCTATTAATGAGGTTAATCGGGAGGTCTGACAAAGAACAGGAAATCAAAGCTAAAATAAGGGAACAAAACTAAAGATATCCTTGCAGCAAGGAGATGCAAACCAACTATTAGCATAAGAAAACCAAGGGTGTCTGCAAAGAGAGGAAAAAGCTTTTACCTCTCTTTGCAAGACAGAAAGATGAGACAAGACAGAAGCCAGAGACTTACATAAGAAAACCAAGGATGTTTTTCTGCAGCTTGGTCTAATTGTAAGGGTTATTGGAAGATGATGGGTCTGTTTGAGTATGTATGCCAGGTTCCAAGTCATTTCAAGTTGGTATTTTCTAAAGTCCTTGCCTTATTTTCTGAAGGGTTCTCAAGGTGGCTATACCAGGAATTCTGGGCTTGTATTAAGCCTGGACTCCAAAATCTTCCTGCTTTTTTGTCTTTTAGCCAAAGTATGGTATGTATTTGGACTTGCGAGTCTTCAAAATAGGCTAGTGTCTTTGCAGGAGGCAGTATTCTAGGAAAAACAAAATCAAGATTAAAAGAAAGACTTTCTGTGGTGCCACAGTGAGTGCCAACAGGTGGAGATTAAGCCCCTGTAGGAAACTGGTGATGCTGGCACTAAACCTTCATACTGAACTCTAGGCAGGTTGTGTTTAAATGTTTTAGTTCTTGGAAACAATGTGCATCAGGAAACATGTTTCCTTCTAGGTCCTGCATGTGATATTTAAATCTGCCTCATTCCTCTATGGTGGGATTACATAACCCCAGGGTTGTTTTTTTTAAGACATGACTACTATTCCAAACTATTCCAATTACACAGTAGCTTAATTTGTTGTTCTAAGACATTCAATGTCCTCTGAACGCACAGTCAGACTTGTTGTAGGGCCAACAGTCCCCATATTAGGGCCTATGGGACATATGTAGCCTATTGAGGACATTTATATCACCCTCTGGTGTTTTTGTCACTGCCTACTGTCCTGCTTAGCAGTCAACTCATCCCAGGTCATCAGTGTGCACGTATGGGACACCTGCCATAGTATCCGACTCCCCTCCTCTCTGTCTTGGGCAGGTGTCCTTATACTATGGTGCCAAGAGCAGGTCCATAGTTAGCATTAAAATACTAGTAAGTTTGTTGATATTACTTTACTTGTTCTTTATTTAAAATATAATATTCTCATTTTGTTGTTTTACTTTAAAATTAGATATGTGCAGTGTACCTAGAAATTTTTATAGTATTTTTGTTGTTTTTTTGTTTGTTTGTTTTTGGTTTTAGAATCACACCCAGCATCACTCAGGGGTTACTCCTGGCTCTGCGCTCAGAAATCGCTCCTGACTGTTCAGGGAACCATATAGAATGCCAACATTTGAACCACTTCCCATCCTGGATTGACTGAGTGCAAGGCAAATGCCCTACCATTGTGCTATTTCTCTGGCCCTCATAGTTTTTTAAAGCATTTTCTGGCCTTTCAATGATCTGAGGGACAGTAAACTGGCCCTGTTTAAAACATTTGATAACCTCTATTATAGGGTATTGAGTTTTTGCTCAGTATCCCTATTAAGAGTGACTTGCATAAGATTAAAAATAGCCAGAATCTGGAAACAACCCAAGTGCAACTGGGTGTGTTTCAAAAACAAAAAGATGAAGAAGAAAATGAAGAAGAAGAAGGAAGAGGAGGAGGAGGAAGAGAACAAATAAACAAGTAAGCAACTGGTAATTAGAACAGCTGACAGTTCCTAATGTCTTATTCCATTTTGAACTCCCTCATGCAAGCACATAAAGGGGCTCTACACATGATCTAACCCATAGACAGAAATTATAATGAGGTTTATATCTAGAATTTGTAGTATACTTATTACCAGAAAATCTTCTTACCCATGTAATTCCGGTCCATAGAGCCACAGCCAACTTCCAGAAGCCTTTGGTTTCAGATAGAATTGTTTCCCACACAGGGCTGAATCTCAGAGAGATGAGCCCGCATCATGCAATTACATCAGACTCATTAAGCATGTTTCACATGATGAGGATAAATTTTATTCCAAACTGCCTCATGTGGAGAATAGCATAAGATAAAATTATGATCATCAAAACAATTATGTACAAACTTCCCATGGGATCTCCAATCAACTATGTCAGAAGTTTTGAAAGTAATAACTTTTCCTTTAGAGGAATGTATATGGCCTCTATATCCTCTGACAATTCAAAGACTGCCTCAATTCAGAGGGTGTGCAGGTCAATTTGTGTTTGAGGGCTTTTGCCATCTGAGAAGATATAAGCATATATAATCTTTTCCGTGGATTAACAGTATTGAAGGTGCCAAGAAGAGAAAAAGGAATTTCTTATTTTTTACAGAACATATTGTTTTTGTTTAATAATTTATTTAAGCATTGTGGTTGCAGAAATGTTTGTAGTTGGGTTTCAGTCATACAATGTATACCACCTTTCACAAGTGTAACTTTTTTGCCACCAATGTTCCCCATTTCCCCACATTTCCTGCCCTTACCACAGGCATTCTATTGCACTCTCTCTCTCTCCCCTCCTCCCTCTCTCCTTCCCTCTCTCTCCTTCCCTCTCTCATTGTCTTGGAAGTTGTTAGTGTAGCTATTTCTCTAATTGTGCTCATCACTCCTTGTGGTAAACTTCATTGCATGAACTCATCCTTCTGGCTCTCTTCTCTGTTGTCTCTAGGTATTATTAGTATACTGTTCTTTTTTCTCTTATAGCTCACAGATGAGTGACACTACTTTATGTCTATATCTCTCCCTCTGACTCATTTTACACAGCATAGTATTCTCCATGTTGATCCATGAATAAGCAAATTTCATGACTTAATTTTTTTCCTTATAGTTGCATAATATTCCATTTTGTAATGTATAACAGTTTCTTTAGCCACTCTTCTATTGTCAGGCACCTAGGTTGTTTCCAGATTCTGGCTATTGTAAGTAGTGGTGCATTTAACATAGGTGTGTAGAGGGCATTTTTGTATTGTGTGTTTGTGTTCCTATGGTATACGTCTAGGAGTGGTATTGCTGAATCATATGGGAGCTCAAGCAGAATATCCATATTGTTTTCCAGAAAGGCTGGACTACTGGCATTCTCACCAGTAGTGAAAGAGAAGAACATACATGTGAATGGCAATTATAATTTAGTTCTTTTTGTTCCACATGAAAAATTGTATTTCCTGTAATTTCTAAATGTTCAATATTTTTAAGAGCACTGAAATGTGAATCTGAAGCATTCAAGCTCATTTTCATAGTTTCTTCCAGACAAATGCATTAGAACATTTCTGCATATATAATTTAGAGATTTCCTCATAACACCACAATTTGAATGTAATTTTATCCCCAATAAAAGTATCTCCTTCCATGATCCTTGTTTAAATATACACCTATACTCCTCATTAACTTCCTCATTTGCTTTAGTTTTTTTGGTTTTAGGAGCACACCAAAAAGCTAGTTACTCCTGGATATGCACTCAGAACTTGCTCCTGGCTAGGGGGACCATATAGGACACTGGGGATTGAACCAGGTCTATCCTGAATTGGCTGTGTGCAAGGCAAATGCCCTACTGCTGTGCTCTGGCCCCAAATTTTCTCATTTTTATCTACTTAGTACATCTTGATCTAACAAGAGATTTGTAAAAATTCTCTAATTTAGGATAAAAAATTATACTCTGCAGTATTTATTAAAGACTTTTTAAGACCTCCCTGAATAAAAATATTAAATCAGTTCTTTAAATTTCCAGTAAGTGTTATATACTCACAATCAAATATTTTGTAACATATATTATATTTGGCAAGAAAAGTTTTCCATGTAGTAAATTAACCAGAGCATATCCCTTTTTGAAAACCTTATCCTTGGGGCCTGAGTGATAGCACGGAAGGCAGGGCATTTACCTTGCATATTATAGACCCGGGTTTAATCCCCAGAATCCCGTATGGTCTGAGCTCAGAGTCAGGGGTATCCCTTGAGCACAGACATGTGTGGCCCCAAACTCAAAATAAATAAATAAATAAATAAATAAAAGGAATCTGATCCTTGGAACATGGTTTTCTAAAACACAGATATTAAGGAAATTTAAAACACAAACATAGATGATGGCATAAAACAGAAAGAATTTTTCACATTTGTAAAGTTTAGTTCTCAGGACTAGTCTAGTTCTCTCAGGACCAGTTTTGATATCTGGTGATAGAGTTGACATAAAATTATCGTAATAATAGCACATATTTTCATGTCCTGGGAAGTCTAAGACAAACTGGCTAGTAACCTCCATAATTTAATCTGATTCTCCTTTTTTTTTTCTAAAAAAATATGGAACGCTTCACGAATTTGCGTGTCATCCTTGCGCAGGGGCCATGCTAATCTTCTCTGTATCGTTCCAATTTTAGTATATGTGCTGCCGAAGCGAGCACTGATTCTCCTATCTTAAAACCACTCAAGTCAAAGGGGCTGTTCCTAGTCTAGTCCCCTAAATCTTAAAGTAGCCACACCCCACTTTATTTTCCAGTAAGTTTTAAGTCAGAACTGGAATTGGAGCAGGAAAGCCTTTTAAACTTTTAACAAGGCACAATGCTATGGCTTCAGGCTGTCAGGACATCTGCGGAAAAACCCATCATTTCCTTTTGTGTAAGTAATTCCAGAAGTTTAAGTTACAAGATGTCTCAGAGATGAGATATTTTAAACTTGGGGTTAGTTCTTTGCCTTTCAACCTAGTTATCCTGACATGGAATTTACTAGTGTGAATAACTTTGGTCAAACCTTCTTCAAAGACCAGTTTCTTTGCTTAGATAATAGGAACTAAATATGATCTTTAACCATGGAAACCTGTGTTTTAAAGTATCCATTACTCTTTGACCTCTTTTATTTACTACAAATTTTCAACTCAAGAATTTTTTTTTAGTTCAGACATCCTACTAATCCAATGCAGAAATGAAAAAAAAAAAAACACTGTAATTTAGACATAGAAAACTTCGTTTTGTTTTCCTAATCTTTAAAAGGGAATATTAGAATGTAAGTTAGAATGTAAGTTTGGAATTTACTCCTGTTTTGCTTCTGTATCCCTGGCTTTGTTTAATGTTACAAAGTTAGAACTTTATCGCTGTTTTGCTTCTGTAACCCTGGATTCTCTTTGATTTTGCTTAGATATCTAAACATAAGTACAGCCACGACAGGATCAAGTTTTAAGGAATGAAGACTAGGCCCAGAAGAACAAACCATTCCTGGAACCAGACCAGATGGGTATATATCAGGAAATACAGCAATGAACAGATGATCAGATGGCAACCATTCCCAGAGTCTCAAGCCTAAATTTTCATTAAAACTGCCCTAAGCTACCTGACCATACCATGTTGCCTATCTATCTGCAAAGGACACAAGGGAGCAGTAGGAAGGTACCCTAGACAACAGCCAATCATCTTAAAGATCATCAGAAGCTAGAACCTCTTCATCCCCTCCTTATATAAACTGGCTTGTGACCTTGTCATGAGTGATGATCTCTGGAAGATGGTCCTGGCTGGCCAGTTTGAGGTTTGTGGCTGAAGGTAAAAAGTTTTGTTTTGTGGTATTGTCCTTCGACTCTGGACCCTAACATTAGGTCTTTGGAGGCTTAGGGTGTTAGGTTTTACTATTTTCATACTTGCAAATGCATATTAATGTTAGGAGATGAAATTTGGTCTGTAAGGTCCAGAGTAGAAGGAAGAGACTACTAACACTTTAATCTGTCTGCCAACAAGATTCCCCAGCCTGGCCAGCCAGGGGCCATCCCCCCAACAAGGAGATGAGCCCCG
>PVKC010039515.1:0-12525 GCA_004027635.1 Crocidura indochinensis | reverse complement strand
GAAAGAAAGAAAGAAAGAAAGAAAGAAAGAAAGAAAGAAAGAAAGAAAGAAAGAAAGAAAGAAAGAAAGAAAGAAAGAAGAGAGAGAAAGGGAGGTGCAGAGTTGGCGGGGGGGGGGGTGTAGCGCTTCAGAGCCATTCCCCTCCAGGCCGCGCGGGGGCGCTGCGTGGCGGCGGCGGCCCGGCCTCCGGAGGCGGCGAGAGGGCCGTGCGTGCGGGCGGGAGGCGGCGGTAAGAGCGGCACTTCCGGCGGCCGCGCTCACTCGGCTGCTGGCGGCGGCCGGAGCGGAGGCAGGGCGCGCGCGGCCCGGGGACCCGCCTGCCCCGGCCCCCTCCGCCCACGCAGCGGGAGCCATGGACGCCAGGTGCGGGGTGGGGTCTGGGGGCGCCTGGGGCCACGTGACCCCCTCGCCTGGCCCGGGGGCGCGAGTAAGTGGGGGGCCTGGGGCCCTAGCTGGGCCTGGAGCGTGGTGGAGGGGAGGGTGGCGGGGCAGCAGCTACTTGGGGCTTGGAGGGTCGGGCTGAGAAATCGGGGGGCCCCGGACTCATGGGGTTCGAGGGCGCGCGCCCTGGGCCTGAGCAGCGACTGCAGGAAGGGGAACAGAGGGAACCTGTGTGGCCGGAGGAGGCGGGCCTCCCCCGGGGAGCACTGCCCTGCACCCCCCAGGAGAGAGAGGGCTCTTTGTCCAGGCTGGGCTGCAGTGGAGGGGGCGGGGAGCACGCTCCCGGGCCCGGCTCCAGTGTGCTGTGGTCCCCCTCTAGAGGCCCGAAGGGGGGGTGACGAGCTAGCTGCATGCACCCTAAACTCTTGGCTCTCTGTCCCCGCAGGTCAGGGTGCTGGTGGGCAGTGGGTCCCACTGGAGGCCCAAAGGGGTGACCAGCTAGCTGCATGCACCCTAAATTCTGGGCCCTGTGTTCCCGCAGGTCAGGGTGGTGGTGGGCAGTCGGTCCCCTCTGGAGGCCCAAAAGGATTACCAGCTAGCTGCATGCACCTTAAATTCTTGGCTCTCTGTCCCCACAGGTCAGGGAGCTGGTGGGCGGTCGGTCCTCTCTGGAGGCCCAAAGGGATGACCAGCTAGCTGCATGTACCCTAAACTCTTGGCTCTCTGTCCTTGCAGGTCAGGGTGCTCGTGGGCAGTGGGTCCCCACTGAAGGCCCAAAGGGGTGACCAGCTAGCTGCATGCATCCTAAATTCTGTGCCCTGTATTCCCGCAGGTCAGGGTGGTGGTGGGCAGTGAGTTCCCTCTGGAGGCCCAAAGGGGTGACGAGCCAGCTGCATGTACCCTAGCACCCTAAATTCTGGGCCCTCTGTCCCCTCAGGTCACAGTGGTGGTGGGCAGTGGGTGGTTCCAGTGTGGTCCCCTCTGGAGGCCCAGAAGGGTGATGATCTAGCTGCATGCACCCTAAATTCTGGGCTCTCTGTTCCTGCAGGTCAGGGTGGTGGTGGGCAGTGGGTGGTTCCAGTGTGGTTCCCTCTAGAGGCCCCAAGGGGATAATGAGCTGCATGTACCCTAAATTCTTGGCCCTCTGTTCCCACAGGTCACGGTGGTGGTGGGCAGTGGTGGTGCTGTCTGCACTCCCTTCACTGGGGGCAAACGGGGAGGACCCCCCAGAAGCCCCACCGGCATCCTGGACCCAGCTCTGGCTCTTTCGTTTTCTGGTGAACGCCGCAGGCTATGCCAGCTTCATGGTACCTGGGTACCTGCTGGTGCAGTACTTGAGACGCAGAAACTACTTGGAGACAGGTATGTGTAGGAGCAATAAAAAAGGGTGAGTGCCTTCAGATCCTGGTTAGGAGGACAGGCCAGTCGTGCAAGGGGGATGCGCCTGGGAGGGGCGGAAGTCTTAAGCTGTGTGCTTATCTGCTGAGTGCTAGCAGGATGTGGAGCCTGATTTTTTTGTGTGTCTGTGTACGTCTGTGTGTGTGTATGTGTGTGTTTTCTTCAGGCAGGGGTCTCTGCTACCCGCTGGTGAAGACTTGTGTGTTTGGCAACGAGGCCAAGTCTTCTGACGAGGTTCCTTTGACTTCCCGGGCCGAGGCCTCAGAGGCAACCCCCACTCGGCAGGCCCTGAAGCTGGTCTTCTGTGCCACGGGGCTCCAGGTAGGTCGGGCAGGCTCCTCTTCTTTTCCTGGGGTGGGTGGGTGGGGGGATCCTGATGCACAGGGTGTCCGAAACCTTGCTTTTCACCTTATTAATCCCCAAAGGTTTTCGGTGGTTCTCTTTTCTCTGGATCACACACACTGCCATCTTGAAGGTAGTTGGAGGTGGTGCTATCATCTTTGCTCCTTTCTGTTGCTCTCTCTTTTCCATGTTATCTGCTGTGCTCTGATTACACTTCCTCCTACAGTCAGTGTCTCATCTACTGTAAACCGCATGGAAGTTTGAGATAACTGTCAGGCCTTCCTCACTGGCCTGGGCCAAGTGGGGCTAAGTTAATCTCATGGCATGGTGGCGTGGGCCCTGATCACTCCATCTCACATATCAGTTTTAACTAATGGGTGTCCAATCTTCTCTGAGATGATTAAGCAAGAGTTACTTATTTGGAGGGACACCACGTTAGCATATACCCTAAAGGAGACAGACAAGGTCCCTGCATTTGGCATTTAAGTGTGTTGCATATTTGGTTCCCTAACAAGGTAAAATGAGGCTTAGGGAGTGAATACTTCCAGTCACTAAAGGAACCAAAAAAGTGTATGCTGTTCTTTAAACCAGTAGTTTTCCACTTTTAGTATGTTATTCCCAGTATCCATGGTACATGACTGGATCTTGAACAAGTGGTCAAAACTATTTCTGCTTCATGAAAGGAGGGAGAACGGCAAAATCCGCTTTTGCTTTCCCTTTCTTTCTCCTGCTTACTGTTGTCCGCTTTCACCTTTTCCCCACCCAGGTGTCTTATCTGACATGGGGTGTCCTGCAGGAAAGAGTAATGACTCGAAGCTATGGAGCCACAGCCACATCACCAGGGGAGCATTTCACAGACTCCCAGTTCTTGGTGCTCATGAACCGAGTGCTGGCACTCATCGTGGCTGGCCTCTACTGCCTCCTCTGCAAGCAGCCCCGGCACGGGGCCCCCATGTACCGGTGTTCCTTCGCCAGCCTATCTAACGTACTGAGCAGCTGGTGCCAATACGAGGCACTCAAGTTCGTCAGTTTCCCCACCCAAGTGCTGTCCAAAGCCACCAAGGTGATCCCTGTGATGCTCATGGGAAAACTGGTGTCCCGCCGCAGCTACGAGCACTGGGAGTATTTCACGGCGGCCCTCATCTCCATCGGGGTCAGCATGTTTCTGCTGTCGAGTGGACCCGAGCCCCACAGCTCCCCGGCGACCACACTCTCGGGCCTCGTCCTACTGGCAGGCTACGTTGCCTTCGACAGCTTCACCTCCAATTGGCAGGACGCTCTCTTTGCCTATAAGATGTCCTCAGTTCAGATGATGTTTGGGGTCAACCTCTTCTCCTGTCTCTTCACGGTGGGATCCCTGCTGGAGCAAGGGGCTCTGCTGGAGGGGACTCGCTTCATGGGGAGACATAGCGAGTTTGCCGCGCACGCACTCTTGCTCTCCATCTGCTCTGCATGTGGCCAGCTCTTCATCTTCTACACCATTGGGCAGTTCGGGGCTGCCGTCTTCGCCATCATCATGACCCTCCGCCAGGCTTTTGCCATCCTGCTCTCCTGCCTCATCTATGGCCACACAATCACTGTGGTGGGCGGGCTTGGGCTGGCTGTGGTCTTTGCTGCCCTCCTACTTCGGGCCTATGCCCAGAAACGCCTGAAGCAAAGGGGAAAGAAAGCTGCTCCAGTAGAGCCCCCTGTACAAAAGGTTTGAGGGGCTGGCGAGGGAGGAACCTTCACCAGCATCCTAGGGTACAACAGAAGGCAGGCTGGCTAAAGGGCAAGATGCAGGTTTTCAGTATCAAGCCAGCTTTGTAGCTGGAGATGGGCAGCCCTGGAGGCAGCCTAGCCCCTTTGCCTTAAGTCAGGCCCTTCCTTCCTCTTCAAAGTATTGAGCCTGAGGGGCATAGGCAGGGAGGTCCTGAGCACCTTTCAAGCTGCCCCTCCCTCCCTTTGGTGGCTCTGCCACTTCACCTGTGCTTACCCCCCCCCCCCAGACCTGCATTTCTTACTTGGGTTTGAGAAAAGCACAAGTGTTGTAGGTTTCCCCCACCCCAAAAGATGCTTCTCCAGGAGAAAGATGGTGCTGTGCTGGGATTAAAGGGGTATCCACCCAGCAATGCCACCACCCGAATAACGATCCTGGATCCCTGAGCTCAGCTCCATGAGCAGGTTTTGGTACTTTGGATATGTAACTTTTGGCTCTTATAATTTTATTTTATTAAACTGCTGCAATGCCTTGGTCCTGTGTTGTTTTGTTTCAGTTGCATAGTGTCATGGCCCTCGATGTGGTTATGAATCAGATCGTATTTGCACTTGTAGAGAGCATAACTAGAAAAGAGCATCATCTTTATTTCGCATACTTTAATTTCAGAACAAAATAAACAAAAACACAATACACAACATTCAAACCTGTAGTCAAATTTGGGAGGGGGAGCAGCTTGAGACCTTCCCCCATCCTGGCTTATGAAAGGACAGGAGTGGAAAAAAAAACCTCTAGAGCCAGTCAGTGGCTAAGAACCACTCAGGACTGCTAGGGAGAGAGATTGGGACACTATACAGAGGGTGGCACTATCTGCAGGTAGAAGCTTCTAATCTACTTCTTCCATGCGAGATGCATCTTCGTCACCCTCAAGAGGGGGTATCTCATCAGGAACAGCAGCACTGGGCTCCTCTGCTGTCACTTCATCTTCATCAATGCCTAGAAAGGAGAGAGGAGATTAAGTTGCCAGGAACATCTTATCTAATCTGGCTCTTTATAGATCAGATCAGTACATGCCCAGATTGATACCATCAGGTAGCCCAAGAACTCACCCAGCCCTAGCTTTATCATGCGGTAGATGCGGTTGGAGTGGGTCTGGGGGTCCTCAAGTGAGAAGCCAGAGGAGAGCAGTGCCGTTTCAAACAACAGGACCACGAGGTCCTTGACAGCCTTGTCATTCTTGTCTGCCTCTGCCTTCTGCCTCAGTGTCTCCACAATGGGGTGGTCAGGGTTGATCTCCAGATGCTTTTTGGCCATCATGTAGCCCATTGTAGAGTTGTCCCGAAGAGCCTGGGCTTTCATGATTCTCTCCATGTTGGCTGTCCAGCCATAGGTGCTGGTCACAATGCAGCAGGGCGAAGACACAAGCCTATTGGATATTGTTACCTGTAGAATCAGAGAAAGCACACTTGATAAGAAGGCCAGAGCCTTAAGTGCCTCAAAGCCTGAACAAGGCTCAAACTTTCAGGTGTATCCCAAGTTAAACTTGTTGGTCAAGAGAACAAGAACCACGTGGGCCAAACATTGGCAGTGCCAAGATCTGCTCCTAGCTCTGCAACACAGCTGAGTCAAGTGTTTAAGACCCCTTACGTGCTATACCACCCAGCTCTTAAATTAACAAAAATTGCCCCAAACCTGAATTTTATCACAACAGGATCGAGAAACTAACATCCTAAATGCGTACCTTCTCAACCTTCTTATCCAAGATTTCCTTCATAAGTTTGCACAGGTTCTCAAACTTGGCCTTGCTCTCTTCCATTTTCTTCTTCTCTTCTTCATCCTCAGGTAGTTCTAAGCCTTCCTTTGTAACTGAGACCAGGGTCTTCCCATCGAATTCCTTAAGCTGCTGCACGCAGTATTCATCAATAGGCTCTGTCATATAGACTACCTCGAAGCCCCGTTTCCGTACCCGCTCCACAAAAGCAGAGTTGGCAACCTGTTCTTTGCTTTCACCTGTTAAGATTTATTTAACTCAGAAGACGTCTATTATCTGCAGGCATTTCCTTTTAAATATTTTTCCCTTCTTCCTAACCTAGTGCCTCTCAAATAGTGGGGCAAGGCTCCATAAAGGGGAACGCATCAGCAAACACAAGCTAGGCCCTTGTTTGTCTCTGGAGCTGCAAGTTGCTGTGTCCTGCTTCAAACCCCACTTCAAAAAGCGATGCATTGCAAAACATGCTCATTGTAGCCATTAATCCAGACATCATCTCTTTAAAAAATTTAGCTCAGGGGCCAGGCGGTGACGCTGGAGGCAAGGTGCCTGCGCTAACCTAGGACCTAACCTAGGACGGACCGCGGTTGGATCCCTCGGTTCCCCATATGGTCCCCGTGCCTGCCAGGAGTGACTGAGCAAATAGCCAGGAGTAATCCCTGAGAGTCACCGGGTGTGGCCCAAAAGAAAAATTTAGCTCAAATTATTTTATGTATTTGTTTTGCAGGTTAAAGTTTTTCTTAAGATATTAGTCATACAAGGGGAGAGTGAAAAATGTTTTCTTCCTAGGGGGGCATGACAGAAAATAATGAAGCACTGCCCTAACCAGGTTTTAATCAGACCTAAGGGCTCCAACATACCAGTGATGTAATAAATGGATTTCTGAGTTTCCTTCATGCGAGAGACATATTCTGAAAGAGAAGTCATCTCATCACCAGACTGCGAAGTATGGTAGCGCAGCAGCTCAGAAAGACGTCGCCTATTAGTGGAGTCCTCGTGGATTCCAAGCTTTAAAAGAACAGGGAAATATTACTTTAATTAAGCTAATCTTGAAAACTATGAAGTGTCCACCTAAATCAATGTCTACTTACTTTTAGGTTTTTAGAGAATGCTTCATAGAATTTCTTGTAGTTCTCCTTGTCTTCTGCCAGTTCAGAGAAGAGCTCAAGACACTTCTTAACTATGTTTTTGCGAATGACCTTCAAAATTTTGCTCTGCTGGAGCATTTCTCGGGAAATATTCAGGGGCAGATCCTCAGAGTCAACCACACCACGGATAAAATCTGCAATAACAAGTAAATGAAACTTACAGTGACAAGACAAAAACCAGAAAAAAAAGGACATGGCCTAGGAGCTGATCTAGGCATTCAAAATGCATGCAAGAGGAGCCAGAGAGATAGCATGCCTTGCATGCAAAAGGACAGTGAATCGAATCCAGGCATCCCATATGGTCCCCTGAGCCTACCAGGAGCAATTTCTGAGCGTAGAGCCAGGAGTAACCCCTGAACACTGCATGTGACCCAAAAAGCAAACAATGTAGTCAAGGTCATGTCTATAGAAATGTCACAAGGACAGATGGGTTTGTTATCCCATCTCAAGCTCTGAAACACTTTTGTTTTGGGGCCACGCCCGGCTGTGCTCAGGGTTACTCCTGGCTATCTGCTCAGAAATAGCCCCTGGCAGGCACAGGATTTCAATCAACCACCTTAGGTCCTGGATTGGCTGCTTGCAAGGCAAATTTGTTATTGTTCTGGCAAGTGGTTTGCTCTGGCAAGTGGTGTAGTTCAGTATTATTTACATAGTACTAGGACTCTAGCCTTGCATGTAGGAAAATCATGGGACCTAAAGATTCAATAAACAGTGGAGTATGAGAGGACAGCAGGTAAAAGTGCTTTAATTGTATGGGATCAACCCCAAGTTCAATCCTTGACACCAGATATAAGTACCCAGAGAAAGAGCCCCAGAGAAAATCGGGAGTGCAGCAGTGCCAGGATAAGGGTCATCCCATTTCCCCAAAAAGCTTTAATGGGGAATGGCAGGAAAACAAGCTGAAGTGCTGGCTATACATGGCTTCCCAACTGGTAAGTGCAGGCTGAATCCCCTATACTTGGAATAAGACAGGAGTACAGCAGACACAGATTCTTTCCTAACCATGTGTTTAATGAAGTTCCCAGCATGTGCCTAAATAAGCGTTCCTGGGTTCATGCAGCTTTTCATTGAAACAATGAAAATACCCTGGGTTCCAGCACTATTATCATACAGGAGAAAAATTGCTTTTCCTAGAGGGTATACTCACTCAGATACTCTGGTATCAGCTCATCACAGCTGTCCATGATGAATACACGACGGACATAAAGTTTGATGTTGTTCTTCTTCTTCTTGTTCTCAAAGAGGTCAAATGGAGCCCGGCGAGGAATGAAGAGCAATGCCCTGAATTCCAACTGACCTTCTACAGAGAAGTGCTAACAAGAGAAGCAGCCAAAGTCAGTCCTGCACAAGGTCAACTCATATATGTATGCATATAATACATATGGCCCTTACTCTTGACTGATCAGAATCATCTTTCCAGTACTGGGGATTTTATGAAATGCTAATGACTGAATAGTGAAGTATTTAAACTTCGTATACTATCCTTCTGGGGCTCCCAAAACACTTTTAATACACCATCTTTAAATCATTCTAAGTCAAAGGTACAGGGGTAGGATGCTTGTCTTACAACTGACCCAGGCTTAATCCTGCCTTCAAACCATAATATTCTGAGCCCGCCACGAGTCACCCCAGGATTAATCCCCAATTCCTGACTGCAGAGCCAGGAGTCCGGCATTGCTAGGTGAAGCAGTCTCATTAAACCAATTAATAAATGAATCTAGTGGGGCAAAGTGTGCAATAACAAGAGTCCTAGCTTAAAATTGGATGTGGAAAAGCTACCATGGAGATGACTGGGAAGTGTTTTATTTTCCTCCAAATTTCATTATGTAATCTCATGTGGCTCCACAAGCCTTTTTTAAATTCTAGCCTACTGGGCAGGGGTCAGTTATTACAATTATCAGCTTACTTTTGCCTAATGGAAATGGTCTCACCTTAACTGCCAAATGGTCTTCCCAGTCATTGGTCAGACTCTTATAGAACTCCCCGTATTCCTCCTGGGTGATGTCATCAGGATTTCTGGTCCAAATGGGCTTAGTCTTGTTTAGTTCCTCCTGATCAATGTATTTCTCCTTAATCTTCTTGGTCTTCTTTTTCTTATCCTTACCAGTATCATCCTCCTCATCTGAGCCTACATCTTCTATCTTGGGCTTCTCCTCCTCTTCCTTATCTTCCTCTTCCTTCTCACCTTTCTCCTCTTCTGCCTCATCATCACTGATTTCCTTCTCTCTCTCTTTCTCCAACTGCAAGTACAAAAGGTAAGCTCTATAGACCATCAGGTATCACAAGCTATGGCTATGATGCATGAGTAACCAATCAATCACTCACATAGAGGGTGATGGGATAACCAATAAACTGGGAGTGCTTCTTCACCACTTCTTTCACTCTCCTTTCTTCTAAGTACTCGGTCTGATCTTCTTTAAGATGGAGGATCACTTTGGTACCTCGGCCAATAGGCTCGCCTGGTGATGTCACAAGTGCAAGATGAAACTAACAAGTAGACAGGCTCACAGAACAAAGACTTACTTAGTTCTTCCCCAGAAGCTGAACCCAGCTCCTCAGTGAAGTCAACTCACCATGGTCAGCACGTACAGTGAAGGAGCCCCCAGCAGAAGACTCCCAGGCATACTGCTCATCATCGTTGTGCTTTGTGATTACAACCACTTTCTCTGCTACCAGGTAAGCAGAGTAAAAGCCAACACCAAACTGCCCAATCATGGAGATGTCTGCACCAGCCTGGAAAACATTTTAAAGTTAAACACAGGTCTTAAGTAAAAGAAAGGTTTTTTTTTTTTTGGTTTTTGGGTCACACCCGGCAGTGCTCAGGGGTTACTCCTGGCTCCATGCTCAGAAATTGCTCCTGGCAGGCACGGGGGACCATATGGGGCACCAGGATTCGAACCGATGACCTTTTGCATGAAAGGTCTTACCTCCATGCTATCTCCCGGGCCCCGTAAAACAAAGGTTTAAAAGCTAATGTGCATCTAGCTAAAACATCACATACCTGAAGAGCTTCCATAAATGCCTTAGTGCCAGACTTGGCAATGGTTCCCAAGTTATTTATAAGGTCAGCTTTGGTCATGCCAATGCCTGTATCCACCAGAGTCAAGGTACGTTCCTGGGGGTTTGGGATGATGTCGATTTTCAGTTCTTTACCACTGTCCAACTTGGAAGGATCAGTCAGGCTCTCATAGCGAATCTTGTCCAAAGCCTGAAAATACAAATTAATATGTTTAAGTGTCTTTTATGCCAATCTTAATAGACAATCATTTTTCAATAATCCAAATTAGCGAAAGCTACAATATCCAATATACCCACACTGATCAAGGTCAATCTTTAACAGTGATTTTTCCTTTAACCACAAGCTTCAAAATACTCAGAATTCTCACATTAGCATCATGAAGAAATATAAGTTGGGATCACTCACATCAGAAGCATTACTGATCAGTTCCCGCAGAAATATTTCCTTGTTTGAGTAAAAGGTATTGATGATGAGGGACATAAGTTGGGCAATCTCTGCCTGAAAGGCGAAAGTCTCCACCTCCTCCTCTCCATGGTGCACTTCCTCAGGCATCTAAAAGAAAGCATGGAGCTTTGTTAGAACAATACAGGGCCTCCAATTCCCCAGTCTGCCCAGAGGTCAGAGATTAAGTTCATCTACTTAAGAGTTGGCTAAGGTCTTCTATTCCCTTAAGATCTCAGGCTGCACCCTTTTAATTTCAAGTACACAGGGGAGCCACAGAACAGCCAGGTCGGTCGGGTCCTTTGGACTTTGCACACCAGCCAAACCAGAACGGCAGCCAGTCAAAAAAAAAAAAAACCAAAACCAAACCCAGGTTGAGAGATAGCGTGGAGGTAGGGCATTTCCCTTGCATGCAGAAGGACGGTGGCTCGAATCCCATATGGCATCCCAGAGGGTCTGCCCCCCCCTTGGGCCTGCAAGGAGCCATTTCTGAGCTTAGAGCCAGAGTACTGCCGGGCGTGATCAAAAGAAAAAAAGAAAACCCAGGTGAGTGACCACCCAAAAAAAAATCGACAAAGAAAACTCATCAGTGCCTCAAGGGACCAAAAGACACTCCTCCCAAATACCCTTGAGGGGGGATATAGAGCGAGGAGGAAGGCGGCTGAACTAAAAGATATATTAAAAAAGGGGGGGGAGGCACAGATTTTCCAAACTGCTACTCTTGCCCCTAGAACTTGACGGGGTGGGTGGATAGGTCGGAGGACGGCCTAATAACTCAAGGCCAAAAATTTATAAAAAAAAAAAAACAAACCCCAACAGGGAATCAAGAGCCCCTAAAGGCAAGAAAGAAAGAAATGCGGCGTGCGGCGTTTGCAAAAAAGCCAGCTTGGAATCAAAATAAAATGGTGGCCGTGCTGTGTCGCCTGCTCCTCCTCCGTCACCGCCGGACATGACATGCGCCTGCGATGGCGGGGCCCGGGGCCAACGAGGCCATGGCTTGGTGGGCCCCAACATCCGGGCACCACCGCGTCCACCACCACCAGGGCGGGGGCGTGCTGCTGCGGCAGTGCAGGGCAGGGAGCACCTAGGGGCTTGGAGCACCGGAGCAGTTGCAGCAGAGGGGCGGGGAGTGGGGGGAGAGGGAGCAAGCTCTAGAAGCTTCTGGAAGGTTCGAGAACAGAGGGGGGGGTGTCTCAAACTCGCGACTCGCGTGTTTGAGACTCGCCCCTGTTCTCGAGCCTTCCAGAAGCTTCTCGAACCTTCTAGAACATTCTAGAACCTTCCAGAACGTTCTCGAAGCCGGCCCCTCCCCCCGCGCAGCCGGCCTTCCTCCTCCTCCACAGGGAAAAGCTCTACAAGACAAAACGGGTGTTAGTAGCCAACGACGCAGCGTGTCTATGCGGGGAGTGGGGGGGGGACCCTCAAAAATCCCAGGAGCGCCCCCAGTCAGCGGCAGACCGGAAGTGGAGCCCACGGCGAACATGGCAGCGGCCCGGTCGCCACCACGTGCAGGCCGCTCGCCCCCCGCCGCTACCCCCCCCAGGCCCAACGGCCTCCTTCCTCCGAGCGCCCGGAAAAACGCTCCCTGAGAGAACGCCTCAGCAGCGCGGGAACGGGGTGAGGGGAAGCTCACCGAGCCCCCAGAGGAAAGCGTTCTCAGGAGGAAATGAGGGCTAAGAGCGGCTTTTACCTTGAAGGAAGAAGAGTCGTAGCCTCTGAGGAGACGCGAGCACGGGCGGGCGGCGGCCGACACGAGCCGAGACGGTTTCGCCTCTGAGCTGCGCGGGGGCGACTCCACAGCAAGAGAGCGGCGCCGAGCCGCCGGCCGCCCTATATAAGGCGCAGCACCGCGCCGCGGCCGCCCGGATCCCTCCGCCTTAAAGGGGCCGCGACGGAGCGCGCGAGCGTCTACACGCTCCGCGCCCGCCCGCGGTGACGTCATGGCGCGGAATACGGCGGGCGCAAGGACCGCGCGGGCGCCGCGCCGCGGTGAGGCGAGAGGAGAAGAGAGGCGGGGGCGGGGGCGGGGGGCCGGGACTCTTTGGCTCGCGCTCGCGCGCGGAGGGAGCGGCGGCGGCGGTGCTGCGGCCTTCCAGCATTTTCTAGGCGCGTCCAGGCGCGCGCTCGCCCGCCCGCCCCGCCCCTCTCTGCGCACGCGCACGCGTCTGAGGGAGGGAGGGGAGAGAGAGGGAGGGGAAAACGGGGGTGCCTGGTCACTGCGCCCGCCTAGGCCCCATCAGGCAGGCAGGCAGGCAGTACCAGGGTGACCCCATCAGGCAATACTGGGGTGACTCTGTCAGGCAGGCAGCCTGTAATGGGGTAACTCTGTCAG
>PVKC010039514.1:0-12528 GCA_004027635.1 Crocidura indochinensis | reverse complement strand
CACCCGGCAGTGCTCAGGGGTTACTCCTGGCTCCATGCTCAGAAATTGCTCCTGGCAGGCACGGGGGACCATATGGGGCACCGGGATTCGAACCGATGACCTTTGGTATGAAAGGCAAACGCCTTACCTCCATGCTATCTCCCGGGCCCCTAAATTTTTTTTCTTATATCACACAGATGAATGAAACTATTCTGTATCTGTTCCTCTTCCTCTGATTCATAATATGAGCATAATAATCTCCATCTCTATCTATCTATAAGCACAATTCATGAGTTCCTTTTTTTTTATGGTGGTATTCAATTTTGTATATGTCCATTGTTTTATTAGCCATTCATCTGTTGTCAGGCACTTACGTATTTTCCAGATTCTTGCCATTGTAAATAGAGCTGCGATGACAAGGACTGTGGAGGGCATATTTGTATTGGGTTTTTGTGTTCCTAGGGACTATCACTAGGAGTGGAATTGCAAGATCATAAGGAAGCTCAATTTCCACTATTTTTTTTTTTGGTTTTTGGGTTATATCTCTTGGTGCTAAGAGTTACTCCTGACTCTGTGCTCCTCGAAGGCATGGGGTACCATATGTGATGCCAGAATTCGAACCACCATCCATCTTGAATTGACTGTATGCAAGGCTAACACCTACTGCTGTGGTATCTCTCCGGCCCTTCAATTTCCACTCCTGAGGCATATCCATATTGTTTTACAGAAAGACAGGATTAGATGACATTCCCACAAATAGTGAATGAGAATTTTTCTCCCCACCTTCCACTGGTTGTTCTCACTGGTTACCAGAGGTTACTCAAGATGCAGTGCTTGTGACTAGCTCCCAGTGATACTGAGAGATGATGTAGTACTGGAGATCTAGCATGTGTGAGATCTAGTGTGCAGAGTTGACTTCTACCCATTTAATATTGTGGTAGTGGTTACTAGGTCACATCCAGCAGTACTCCCACTGCTATACAGTATTCAGTGATCAAACATAAATCCTTGCCACTTGAATCATGGATCTGCACCTAAATATGACTTTTGGATTTGTACTCAGGAATCATTCTTGGCAGAACTTGGAGTTCCATATACTATGTCAGGAATTTAATTGATATTGGCTATATGCCAGGTATGTACCGTAAACCTTGTACTGTGTCTCTAGGTCCTAAATTCGTATTTTTTGATGACAAACTCAAATTTAAATTTCTTTCACATATAGTCTCTAATTATAAGATAACTATAAGATAAATTACTATCTTGCCTCCGTATGAAATCAAGTGCCACTACATTTCAGGAGAAAATACCTTTAGAATCCATGTCATTGAATAATAACTTTAGGATTCTGTCTATAGAATTGTCACTTAAGAACTTATATCAAAAATTTCCAGGATCAAGGTTATAGCGATAGTACAATGGGTATGTTTACCTTTCATACACCAACCCAGGTTCAATCCTCAATACCCTATATGGTTTTTCCTAGTGAACCAGAAGTACATTTTTTTTTTTTTTGGTGTTTGGGCCACATCCGTTTGATGCTCAGTGGTTACTCCGGGCTATGTGCTCAGAAATCGCTCCTGGCTTGAGGGTCCCATATGGGATGCCAGGGGATCGAACTGCAGTCCGTCCTATTTTAGGGCTTGCAAGGCAGACACCTTACCTCTAGCGCCACCTCTCCGGTCCCCATACACTTTTTATTGTTTGTTTGTTTTGTTTGTTTTTTGGGCAACAGGGGTTCCTCCAGACTTAGGGGGAAACCCTATGGGATGCCATGGGGGAGGGAAGAATCGAACCGAGGTCCATCCCAGGCTAGTACGTGCAAGGCAACATGCCTTCGGCCCTGCACCACCGCTGTGGCCTGCCCAGAAGTGCATTCTTAATGCAAAATTACAATAACCCTGAGCACTGTAATCTGTGAACAAGAATAAAAACAAAGAAATATTTCTAGAAATGGACTTTCTAAATTTTGCAAGATCTATCAAATGCAGATGGAATAACAAAACAGTTCAGAAGCAAAAGGTATATAGTAAAGCAATCAATACATTTCTCTTACCCTGCCAGGAGTGATACCAAATCACAGACCCAAGGCTAATGCCTTCAGGTGTGGCCCCAAATCCAACCAAACAAAAATACCCACCTGATTATTTAGGACCATGAAGAATTTATCTTGTTTTATCAACAAAATAAGGAAATCCAGGGGGCAGACATTAACAGGATGTATAACAATGATTCAGACAGCCTTGTCAGCATCTACTCTGACCAAAACCTTCTTCTTTCAGTAGAACCTAATTCAGAAATCCATCTATGTCCTTTTGCTATTTTGCGTTTTCCATTCAGAACTTTCTTATTCATCTAAGAAAATGTAATCATCCCTCTCTGATCCTCCCAGGAACATCTGCGAGAAAGCACCCTGAAACTGATAATTCCTGTCCATGTGATCAGAACCAATGGCAGCAGCGTTCTCTTCCAAATAATGAGAAATCAAGAAATGACATACTTGAAAGTCAAAAGCACAAAGAAAGCTCCATATTATTGGCTAAGAAGATAAATCATAGAAGAATTTCAACAGCCTTTTCTAGACTACTTTGCAGTCATATAGGGAGCTCTAATAAACATGAGGTGCCAATGGAGGAAGAAATTAGCACATGCCAGAAAGAAAACCCAAAGGAAACAGATGGAATAGTTGTAGGAATAGGAATGCGAAGAATTTTAAGAGACAAGTATATAAGGACAGGTCAAGGCTTCAGTGATAGATCAAATGTCATCACACACCAGAAGATTCACACCGGGAAAAAGCCCCATGTTTGCGGAGACTGTGACCGAGGGTTTAGTCAAAGGTCACATCTCATCACACACCAGAGAACACACACCGGGGAGAAGTCCCATGTTTGCATGGAGTGTGGCCGATGCTTCAGTCATAAGTCGAGTCTCATCACACATCAGTGGACACACACAACAGAGAAGCCCCATGTTTGCAAGCAGTGTGGGCAAGGCTTCATTCAGAAGTCAGGTATCATAGCACACCAGCGGACACACACAGGAGAGAAGCCCCATGTTTGCAGGGAGTGTGGGCGAGCCTTCAGTATGAGGACATATCTCATCACACACCAGAGGACACATACAGGAGATAAGCCCCATGTTTGCAAGAAGTGTGGACAAGGATTCGGTCAGAAGTCACATCTCATCACACATCAGCGAACACACACAGGAGAGAAGCCCTATGTTTGCAGGGAGTGTGACCGAGGATTCAGTCGAAGGTCACATCTCATAACACACCAGAGCACACACACAGGGGAGAAGCCCCATGTTTGCAGGGAGTGTGGGAGAGCCTTTAGTGTAAAATCAAGTCTCCTCACACACCAGAGGACACACACACGGGAGAAGCCCTATGTTTGCAGGGAGTGTGGGAGAGCCTTCAGTGTGAAGTCGAGTCTCCTCACGCACCAGAGAACACACACAGGGGAGAAACCCTATGTTTGCAGAGAGTGTGGACGAGGCTTCAGTCAGAGGTCACATATCATCGCACACCTGAGGATACACACAGGGGAGAAACCCCATGTTTGCAGGGAGTGTGGGCAAGGCTTCACTCAGAAATCAAGTCTCATTGCACACCAGAGGACACACACAGCAGAAAGGCCCCATGTTTGCAGGGAGTGTGGGAGAGCATTCAGTGTGAAGTCAAGTCTTATCACACACCAGAGGACGCACACAGGAGAGAAACCATATGCTTGCAGAGTGTGTGGGCGAGGCTTCAGTCAGAGTTCACATCTCATCACACACCAGAGGATACACACTGGGGAGAAGCCCCATGTTTGCAGGGAGTGTGGGCAAAGCTTCACTCAGAAGTCAAATCTCGTCACACACCAGAGGACACACACAGCAGAGCGGCCCCATATTTGCAGGGAGTGTGGACGAGGCTTTAGTCAGAGGTCAATTCTCTTCAAACACATACAGGTTAGACACCCTCTGAGTCAGGTGATCAATGAGGACTAAGTAACGTCTCAGCATTCACACATATCAAATGCAGCTATCAAAAACTGCATGATCCACATGATTAGTTGCTCTGCAAAGTGGAATTACCTCTAACCCCTTCCATATTTTACCTGTGCACTCATCAACTTTTCATATGTTTTTGTTTTGGGGGTCACAGCTGGCAGTGCTCAGGGGTTACTCCTGCTCTATGCTCAGACATCGTTCTTGGCAGGCTCAGAGAACAATATGGGATGCTGGAATTTGAACCACTGTCCTGCATACAAGCCAAATGCCCTACCTTCATGCTATCTCTCTGGCCCCTGTCTTTGTATATTTCTGATCTCTTATTTTTTCCACTTTTTATGCAGTAAAGAATAGAATGGGCATAACTAACACCCAATTCTAAATAAAATCAGTCCCTGATAAACTATCTGAGATCATTCAGGTTATTCCTTGGTCAAGGGGGAAAGAAATCTCAGATTTAATATGAAGTCATGGAAAGAAATATCTAGATCTGGGAAGTAGAACCTTTTCTTTTACATATTGTGTTGTGCTGTGAGGTCAGTTCTACAGTGCTCAGGACTTCTGGTTTTGTGTTCAGTTTAAGTCTGGTGGACCAAATTGGATACTGGATATCAAATCCTTGTCAACCAGGTGCAAAGCAATTGAGCTACCACTGAACAATTAATCCAGCACCAATATTGGATTTGTATTAAGAAAAACTTTAGTTTTTATGTTCTCTTCACTTGGATGCTTCACTCAGATGAGAAGTAGGTGTTTCATATGCTTTGAGAAGTGAAGAGGGAACAACTTCCTGGGGAGCCCCACTCAGAGGGAATCCCACAGACTTGCCATATTTTGCGACTTCAACTGGGTTGTCCTGGAACTTGAAGACAATAGTGCACTGTTCAGAGTACAGAAATACAGTGGGAGGGGAATTGCAGTCTTCAGATGAGTGTCACATCCTTGTTCCACCAAATGTGATCCGCTTGCTCAGAATAGGAGCACTGGACCCCCCCCCCCCCATATTTGCAATAAAACTCATTGCTAATGTGGGCACAGTCCTCAGGGTTTTCCCAAATTCACTTCCTGCAATCTTGGCTTCTTAGGAAATGGGGTGTGACACCAAAACTGAGTTATGATATGGGATTTTGGCTTCACTCTTCCTTGATAAGAATCCTTAATCATTGTCTTCACCACTCATGCTCAATGACTGTGATCCTTTTATGTTGCTGCTGGACGAAGCCCAGGGGGGAGGCATTTCTGCCTTTAGGTCTCACGATTTTGTCTTCTAAATAACAGCAGAGAGACCTTCACCAAGACCTCAGTCCAATCATGCCACCTCTGATCATCCACAGCCACTGGTGGCTCGAGCGCCTCCACCAAAAAGTTAATTCTAGAGGGAAAAGACTAGATCCATGGCAAATAGGAAGCAGAAGCTGAGGCAAGAGGGGCACAACCCAATGCCTCCATTCCATTCATCTAGCCACTTGATCATGGCAACTACCTCAGCAGCCAAAGCCAGATCCTCATACTGAGGAAAGGCCATTGCCAGGTATCTAAGGACCATATATGGGTAGGTAAGGGTGATGAAGCCCCCAAGAACAGCAGAGCTCTTCACAGTGGTGGTGGGGTATGGCTCAAGTCGGAGCAGTCCAGACAAGAGAGTAAAAGTTTTTGAAAGTCAGAATATTTGTCTTCAAATCCACAATTCATCACTGTTGTTTGAATAAAAACTGACCACTGTATGACCTGTGTCTGAACAAACTTCTAAAATTCCCTTCAAGGACAAATATTACCCAAAGATGCTGACTCTAATTATAGCTTGAGGTCATGGAGAGAGCTCATGTGGTAGAGCACATTGCATGTGTGAAGTTCTGTGATCAATCCCTGATACTTCATGCCTCCCTCCCTACATGACTAAGAGTGGCCCCTTGGTTCCTTGAGCATTGTTTATTATGGTCACTAAAATCTTTAAAACCAGACTTAGGGGCCTGGGAAAATAGCAGAGAAACCTTGAGCACCTGTCTTGCAAGCTGATGATCATAGACGTATCCCTAGAGTCCCACTTTCACAAATCACAATCCTATCAGTCCTGTTATTGTTTCTTTTTTTTTTTTCTTTTTTTTTTTTTTTGGTTTTTGGGTCACACCCGGCAGTGCTCAGGGGTAACTCCTGTCTCCATGCTCAGAAATTGCTCCCGGCAGGCACAGGGGACCATATGGGGCACCGGGATTCAAACCGATGACCTTTTACATGAAAGGCAAACGCCTTACCTCCATGCTATCTCCCGGGCCCCCTGTTATTGTTTCAGTTTTGTTTGTTTTTATTTGTGGGTCACACCAAAAAGTGATCAGATGTTTTCTTGGCTCTGTACTCATAGACGACTCATGCATGGCTCAGGGGGATAATGTGGGGTTTCAGGAATAGAAACTGGTCAGCGGTATACATTGCAAATTCCCTACCCACTATATTATCACTATAGCTCCAGTCCTCTTATTTGTTTGGGTGTGTTTGGAGGCCACACTCAGGATTACTTAGGTGTTACTCCTGGTTCTGCACTCAGAAAGCAGTCTTGGCAGTACTCATGAAGACCATATATGATGTTAGGAATGAATTCCAGGTTGGTTGCGTGTAAGGCAAATGCTTACTGTACTACTATCATGATTTTATCGCTATTACATGATTTTAAAATCTTTTGAGTTCTGCTGTGTTCAATCCCCATTGTTGAAAGCACACTCTGCCTAGGTTTGTGAGTACCACGAGAAGGCTTTATTCCTCTACAAAAAGATATGCAAGTGCCATAACAGGACGTGCTCCCTGGCAAGCATGAGTGAATGCTGCAGTATTCTTTAGCATCATAACCATAATTTGTGTATGAGAACTCAAGGGAAAACATTAGCCCCAGTAAGTACTGTGCAATATGTGCAACTAAGAGAAGGCAAACCTTGCAGTTGAGTATATAAATATGCCTACTTAATGTCTGACCTCACCTCAGTGAGCACCACTGATAAAACTGAGTTTCAGTCAGCTAGATGTACAAATTCCAGTCATCAAAAACACAGTAAACAAAAGAAATTTAAAAAATAAACTTAATGGGACCGGAGAGATAGCATGGAGGTAAGGCATTTGCCTTTCATGCAGAAGGTTGGTGGTTCGAATCCTGGCATCCCATATGTTCCCCATGCCTGCCAGGGGCAATTTCTGAGTGCAGAGCCAGGAGTAACCCCTGAGTGCTGCCGAGTGTGATCCAAAAACCAAAAAAATAAAAATAAATTAAAAAATCTCAAAATTGAGGGTAATGACATAAATCCAGGAAATTAAAAAAAAAATAAACTTTGGGGCCCGGGAGATAGCATGGAGGTAAAGTGTTTGCCTTTCATGCAAAAGGTCATCGGTTCGAATCCTGGTGCCCCATATGGTCCCCCGTGCCTGCCAGGAGCAATTTCTGAGCATGGAGCCAGGAGTAACCCCTGAGCACTGCCGGGTGTGACCCAAAAACCAAAAAATAAATAAATAAATAAAATAAATAAAAATATAAACCTCAAAATCGGGGACAACAACACAAATCCAGGATTTGATTGCAACCTTTGGAAACAGTAGTGGTGGTGGTGTTCACTTCCTGGTATTGCATGTTCAAGGACTAAGATGGAATCTGAATGCTAAAAAGAATTGTCCCAAAACAAAAAAGGTCAAAGTCAGATGTGGTACAAAAGTTTTGCAGATGGCTGACTCTGGTTCACTACTGGGCATCACAGGATCCAGTGAAAGGTTCCCCAGGTTTCCTCAACATCATCCTAGGCTCAAAAATAAAACTCAGACTCATGGGCCCGGGAGATAGCATGGAGGTAAGGCGTTTACCTTTCATGCAAAAGGTCATCGGTTCGAATCCCGGTGCCCCATATGGTCCCTCATGCCTGCCAGGAGCAATTTCTGAGCATGGAGCCAGGAGTAACCCCTGAGCACTGCCGGGTGTGACCCAAAAACCAAAAAAAAAAAAACAAAAAAAAAACAAAAAAAAAAAAACTCAGACTCATGATTTACTGAAGAACATACTTTTTTCTCCTTGAGTCATGCTTAGTGGTTCTCAGGACTCAATCCTGCCTCTACAGTCAGGAACCAATTCAGCAGTGTTCAGTGGGACCACATTGGCTGCCCAAAATTCAAATTCGGGCTGGTCACAGGTGAGCCCCAGTAAGTACAAGCACCCTACTTAATTCCATTTCTATGACTTAAAAAACATTTTATTGGGGGCCCGGGAGATAGCATGGAGGTAAGGCGTTTGCCTTTCATGCAAAAGGTCATCAGTTCGAATCCTGGTGCCCTATATGGTCCCCCGTGCCTGCCAGGAGCAATTTCTGAGCATGGAGCCAGGAGTAACCCCTGAGCACTGCCGGGTGTGACCCAAAAACCAAAAAAAAACAAAAACAAAAACAAAACATTTTATTGTTTTCTATTTTATTTTTGTCACAACCAGCTATGCTCAGGAATTACTCCTACAATGCTCAGCAGATCAACCATAGGGGATGCCAGAGATCAAACCCAGGTCAACTGCAGTCAAGTCAAGTGCCCTACCCATTGTGCTATGGCTCCAGGTCCAGAATGCACTTTTCAAATAACTGGAGCGGTGGGAGATGGAGTCCACAATTAGTGATGCTCTAATGTTACTCGAGGTTCTGTGCTAACATGTGACACCTGGTAATGCTCAGGAAACATGTGTTGCCTAGGATTAACATTGGACTCAGCACCTTCCTCTTACTCTACTCCCCCCATCTCTAGAATTTTAGAGATGGGTAATTCCATCAACCAGAAAAAACAGTCTTATCATTACGAAGTATATGCCTTAAGATTAATCAATTTCACTTTGTTTGGCTTTTTCATCAGATTAAATATCTTTATTTGTGACGGACATTTAGCAAAGCTGCAGGTAGGTCACTTGTCTTGGGTTTTTTTTTTTTTTTGGTTTTTGGGCCACACCCAGTGATGCTCAGGGGTTACTCCTGGCTATTCGCTCAGAAGTCGCTCCTGGCAGGCACGGGGGACCATATGGGAACCGGGGGATCAAGCTGTGGTCCGTCCTAGGCTAGCACAGGCAAGGCAGCAGGCACCTTACCTCCAGCGCCACCACCCAGCTCACAGGTCACTTGTCTTGTACATGGTTGATCTAACTTCAATCCCTAGCATCCCATATTGCCCACCAAGGCCTCCAGGAGTAATTCCTGCATGCGGATCTAGAAGTAAACCCTGAGTAATACTTTTTTGCTCTGATAATTAGCAGGTACTTCGTTTGTTTTTGTGGGCCACATCCATTTGATGCTCAGGGGTTACTCCTGGCTAAATCGCTTCTGGCTTGGGGGACCATATGGGACCTGGGGATTGAACCGAGGCCCATCCTAGGCTAGCGCATGCAAGGCAGATACCTTACCTCTAGCGCCACTGCTCCGGCCTCATTAAGCAGTTACTTTTGTTTTTGGGCTACACCCAGTGACACTCATAGGTCATTACTATCTCTGTGCTCAGAAATCATTCTTGGCAGACTTAGGGGACCATTGGGATGCTGGGAATGAAACCCAGATCTGTCTTAGGTCGGCTGCATGCAAGGCAAATTCCCTATGACTGTGCTACCTCTCTGACCCTCATATGCAGTTACTTTCAAAAAAAGTTTAGGTTGGGAACAGAGATACCTGCCTTGCACATAGTCAACCTGGATTTAATCCTTAGAACGACATATGTTCCTCAAGCCCTGCAGGAGCTATTCCTGAGTACAGCCCTAGCATATCCAGGAGTGTTAAGTATTTTCCAAAGATGTATTTATTATGAAGATTTTCTAGTATATTAAAGGCTTGAAGTTAAGGCAACTTATTTTTGTTTTAAGTAAAAGTTTTATTTGTAGATCATGAGGAGGTGGTGCTGGAGAGACAGGACAACTGACAGGGCTCTTCTTTTGTACACATAGCCAACCCTGGGTTAGTCCCCCCCCCCCCAAACATGAATCCATGGTCTGCAGGAGCGGCTAGGCAGAGGAACAGGAATGGGGACCTCTAGGAGAGTGGATACAGGAGTGGACAGATTGCGACTAAGCCACACACTAATAGAGGAGTTTGGATGTAGCCTGTCTTTTCACTTAAAGAGGAGGGTTTTTAAATATTTCCTTTAACAAGTCAATCTGAGTTGGTAAGAAAGAAGGGGTGATCAATTGTTTACATATCAGGAAAACATGTCTCTTCTGTGAGGTATAGATAATCATCAAAGCATTCTATAGAGTTCATTGGCATCCTCTTAATACAGACATTACAATACTTGATCTTTTACCAGAGAAGTCACTTATTTATGGCCTAGGATTTAACAATACCCTCATTTCCCAGTTTCCCACATTCAGCATTGTGGCTTGAATGTCCAGTTCTTGAGTTCCAGGGGATCATTTGTGTGGCTGTTTATTGCATGCCTAAATTTGGTTTTGTTTTGATGCTAAAATTATCTTTAAAACCAAGTGGCCATGGCTCAGGGCTGGATGCTATGATTCTTCAGTAATTTTCACATTCTTATCTCTTGTAGCATTCCTATACTGATCAGGAAGGCCTGGAATAACCAGGCCTCAGCACATGTACTTGGTTACTAGGAAACAGTTTGATATACAGAAGTCTAGGTGGTCTTTAGAGGGACTCAGAGAGATGTCCTTAAGATTCTAGAAAAACCGTATCTCAAATGAAAGAGGGAAATTTATGCCACGACCTCTATCAATATTCCCTTTACCCTACCCTAAGCATCTCAGAGCAATTGTGGGTATAGGCAGCCAAAGGATTTTTGGAGTTTAGTGCCCTCCCTTAAGCATGGTTTCTAGGCCAGGGTTTCCTCTACAGAGGTCATGGCATTTCCCCCTTTTATATTTTTTTGTTGGGCGGCTACACCTGGTGTCGATCAAGGGTTACTCCTGGCTCTGTGCTCAGAAATTGCTCCTGACTGGGGGACCACATGGGATGCTCTGCATTGAACCCAAGTCTGTCCTGGATTAACTGCATGCAATGTAAACACTCTACCATTGTGCTATCACTCTGGATCATCATTTTATATTTAAAGTGAATGATGGCCAATTCTAAATGAACATCTTTAATGCCAGACATTAATAAGTGAGCCAACATGGGAAGGCAGATGACACCAATTATTAAGACCACAAACTCAGTTTCTGTAATGGTTATTTAAAGGGGCCAATGCAAAGGATCTAAAGTCTTAGCAAGACCATAGATTTGCAACCAACTCTTCGATTTCTTTAATGTCCGACTTGGACTTGCTTAGAACTGCTGTATCTTGCCACAAGGATTTAATGTTCAAATACATATTGTGTTGCCATACTCCCAGTAAATGGGTCTTTCCCTTATCCAAAGGCTGAGATGTATTATATGGGTAAGGGCTGATCCCTAGGTTAAGAGAGGCAACAATCACTTAGGCCTTATCAAAGCATGCAGTTTCTTTAAGGCTAAAATGGCAGATTTATTATACCAATCACCATGGGTTTCAACAGGGAGCATAACATAGCAGATTGTGTAAGAATCAGAATAACAGGGCCTGCAAAATAGCATGGAGGCAAGCCGTTTGCCTTCCATGCAGAAGGATGGTGGTTCAAATCCTGGCATCCCATATGGCATCCCATATGGTCCCTGTGCCTGCCAGGGGCGATTTCTGAGTGTAGATCTAGGAGTAACCTCTGAGCACTACCGGTGTGACCCAAAAACTAACCCCCCACCAAAATCAGAACTACAGAATACATTTTAGCTACGATTGGATTGGTACAACTAGTTAATATATAGTTTGTACAGGAGATAGTATAAGAGATATAATAAGTAGTGATCTATATGTCTGATGACTGAGCCATGAGGACAGGATAGGGCAAGTTAAGACATGCCTCAATTTTATAACTTGAGCTTGGGGCTTTCCTTCAGGCTTTAATAATACTGACTGGTGGCTGTTAGCAGACAAAACAGGGTTGGCAAAAAAAGTTGAGGAGATGTAATGAGGGAAATGTTAAGAAGCATGGGACTGACATAGTCAGGGGCAAAAAGTTGATGGACAGGGAGTGAAGCTGAGAGTTTAAAAGGAACATAAAGGGAAGTTTTATTTATATATCTAAATATATCTATGTCAGGGGCCGATAAGGAAATATAATATATCTTTATATTGGTGCCCTCTGATTGAAAGACGTGGCACTGCTAGAAAAGCCACAGTCAAACAATTTGAGGGGTTCGGGGCCGGGCAGTGGCGCTGGAGGTAAGGTGCCTGCCTTGCCTGTGCTAACCTAGGACGGACCACGGTTCGATCCCCAGGTTCCCCTTATGGTCCCCCGTGCCTGACAGGAGCGACTTCTGAGCGAATAGCCAGGAGTAACCCCTGAGCGTCACTGGATGTGGCCCAAAAACAAAACAAAACAAACAAAAAAAATTTGGGGGGTTCACTAAGGAGCTTTTTTAAAACCTTGTGTTTTTCCTGGCAATTAGAGATGAGATGAGGATTAGGAAACTCCTCTAAGTCATATATGTAGCCACCAATTGTAACAAACTGAGGTTTCCATAGGAGCCAAGC
>PVKC010039513.1:0-12529 GCA_004027635.1 Crocidura indochinensis | reverse complement strand
GATAGAAAATAATTGGATATAGTCTTATTTGGAGTTATTTTGAGGGCTATACCTAGCAGTGCTCAGGGCTTACTCTTGGCCCGTGCTCAGGGGTCACTTCTTACGGGACTTAGGGGGAACCCTCTTGGGTACTGGGGATTGAACTTGGGTCAATAGAATTGCAGTGTACTGTACTGGCCTCCTTGTTTGATTTTTTTTTTTTGGTTTTGGGGCCACACCTGGCGGTGCTCAGGGGTTACTCCTGGCTATTTGCTCAGAAATAACTCCTGGCAGGCACGGGGACTCCAGGATTCGAACCAACCACCTTAGGTTCTGGATCAGCTGCTTGCAAGGCAAATGCCACTATGCTATCTCTCCAGCCCCCGTCCTCCTTGTTTGGATTTTAAATGATGTCATGGACATTATCTCCTTGTGTGTCTGTGCTATGATTTATTGGTTTTAGTTTGTTGGTTTATGGGCCACTCCTGGTGGTGCTCAGGGCTTACTCCTGGCTCTGTACTCAGAGTGGATCAGGGGACCATTTGGGGTGCTGGAGATTAAACCCAGGTCAGCTGTATGCAAGGCAAAGTGCCCTCTCTGCTGTACTGTCTATTTCTTCACCTCCTGAGTCCTGTCTTTTGTTTGTGAGGTGTGTGCGATCTGCCCCGAGCTATGTCCTAGTTCCTGTATAATTATTACTAACATTTATTAAGAACCAACTGGGCAATGAATTTCATTTACAACTGCAGGGTATGTAGGGCCCCACTCCTACGATATACATGACCATGATGAGCTCATACTGGATAGAGAACCTGAAGCCTTGCAGGAATTCTCAGGCCGGATGCTTGTGTGGGCAGTGCTGCTTGTCGGTGTTGTGTGTAAGTTTGTGCTTATGGGGTCAACTTTGGGGTATCAACCCTTTAAGAGCTGAGTATTGTGGGGGCTGGAGAGATGGTATAGTGGGAAGGGCACATATGCTTTGCATATGGCCGAGCTAGGTTTGAGCCCACCAGGAGTGATTTCTGAGTGCTTAGCCAGGAATAACCCCTGAGCACCACTGGGTGTGCCCCCACAAATAAAAAACAGAGCTGACTATTGGGACACTTTTGTTTTGTTTCTGGGTTATACCTGGTGATACTCAGGGATTACTCCTGACTCTGCACTCAGGGATTGCTCCTGGAGGCTTTGGGGGACCATATGTGGTGCCGGTGATCAAATCTAATTTAGCTACATGCAAGACAAGTGCTTTATCCACTGGACTATTTCTCTAGCACCTGTTGAAATGCTTTATTAGGGAAAATAAAAGTTGGAAACTAGAACAGTTCAGCTGTGAGTGGGTATCCGGCAAACTATTTGAGTAGCTGTGGCCCAGCCTGGGTGTCCAGTAATGGGCTGGGACAGGCCTGGACACTTCCACTGTGCTTGGTTCTTCCATCAGGTCAGGATCAGCCTGCAGTGGCTGGTGGCTGGGGGCCCAGAGGCAGACCCATGATGTGTTACCCTGATAACGTTCTTGCAGCCTGAGACATGGAACCCTGTCAGAACTCCATGTGCGATCTTGTCCCAGATATAGCATGTCAACCCCCAAGAGGGCTCAGACAGGACCAGGGCCAAGGATTTGTCCCTCCCTCCATCCATCTTGACCCTCCCAAACTTCCCAGGGGCAAGACTGAGACATTGAGGATATCTGGTAGTAGTAGTTCTACATCCCTTCTTTGGGTCAAGATGTCTTGGATGCCTTTTGTCTTGATGTGACCATTGTGGGGAAGAGAAGCTGTCCCCCCCCCCCCCCCCATCAATTAGGAAGGTTTGTGGGGCTAGAGAGGCCCCATAAGGGAGACGCAGGAGAGGGATGTGCTGGGCCTTCTGACTGTGTCTGCCCTCCTGGGTCTGTGTGTCAGCTTTCCTTTTACTGGACTGCTTCTTTTGAACTTCCTTCCCCACGAATGTGACCCCCGCCCTCCGCTCCGCCCCCCATCTCACTAACACCAGTTCCCCTCATATAACTTTGTGTAATTAACATATAATTTGATACCTGGAAATTCATGCTGGGTGGAGCTGGGAAGGATTACTCAGCTTTTAGCAATTCAGACTCGGGGGTTAGAAGACTGAGTGTGCCACCTCCCTTTGCTCCTGTTCCCGAAAACTTGTTTTGCCAATACCCTTGCCGCTGATCTTCCCCTTCTGTGCTGCTGCGAAGCTGTCCAGAGTTATGAGACGGCGTGTTTTTCTCATCTAAGCCCTGGGAAGGTGTGGTTGACTGCCATGTGGTCTGCCTTGCCCTGGGCTTCCTTCTTCCTCCGGTGGGTGGAATTCGATGATGCCATCATTGACTTCACTTCCTGCTTCATCCAGGCCGTGGCATCAGTATTAAAAAATGCAGTAAGTGATGATCAGTGGAGCAGGAAGAGGCAACAGGAGGCTGGGTTTTGCAAAAGAAATTAAGTGCGCTCTGGTGGTTTTAGATTTGGGAAAATCATGGTGTGGACACAGGTACTAATGGGCAGGGACAATCAGGGTCCCTCAGGTTTGTGTGGTAGAGATGGAAAGAAACTAGTAGTGTTATAAAGTTCCACTGAACCCAGGATCGATGCTTGGCTAAAAACCAAATGGGGGAGTATATTTTGGGGGCGGAGGTTAGGCCAGCCATACCCAGAGGTACTCAGGGCTTACTCCTAGCTATGCGCTCAGAAATCATTCTTGGCAGGCTCATAGGACCACATGGAATGTCAGGGATTGAATTGGGTCAGCTGCGTGCAAGGCAAACACCCTACCTGTTGTACTATTGCTCCGGCCTTCAAATGAGTTTTTTTTAACCTGACTGTCCATCATGTGCTTTGAAAGAGAAGATGGGACAGGACACCATGGGGACATGGATCCTGAGATGAGCCAACTGCTTGAAACAGTTGGGGATTGGACCTGCTGTGTGTTGTGTGTGGCATGCAGGCCTGACTTGCCAGTGGGCAGGGAGAGAGAAAGCTGCCAGGAGGGCCGGAAGGACTGCTCTCTTGTTCCTTGGCCTGGATTGTCCTGGCGGGACCCTTTTAGGGTTTGAGAACTTGACTTTGGAAAGCTAAATTTGTTCCTAGTGGATTGCTTTCTTTTGTGGAGGCCCAATTAGAGCTAATGGCCCTAATGGTTTACTGTGCTCCTAAATGGTTCTTAGCACTTAGGCTGGCCAGGCCGGTCACAGCTCGGGAGCGGATCGTGGCTCATGCCGAGGGCCTGCACTGTTTTCTTATGGACGTTAGCGTGAAGTGGGCCGGCGTCTGCATGTAAGTGAGGTTAAAAGGTAACGGCAGCATGAGTCACGCTTAATGTTCAACTTTCCTGGCTGTTGGCTTGAGGAAGGTGGTTGTACGGACAGACCCCCAGGCAGGGGAGAGCGAGCAGGTGTCTGTCTTGGAGGGTGTCTTGGAGGGGGCAAAGATGGGCCACACATTCACTGTTTTGGGGACGATGGCATCATGTGGGAGCCTGGGTTTCTTCTGGCCTGGCCCTAGCTGCCAAGACGTTCCTGTGAGAGCAGGTAACCAGGTTTGGTGAACCTCAGCGCCTCCCTTCCAGCTGCGTTGCGTTGTCTGTGGGTTCACGGCAAGGGTTTTGGCAAAGGGCTGGCAGCTTTGCAGGGAACTGGCTGAGGCCTCCTGATGGCTGCGCAATTGGGAGGAGGTGGGGCTGACAGGTGACCTACAGGGAGCCAAGACTCTGCATGTCACCACTGGCCAGGGGAGAGAGCCATGAGGGTGCGCAGACAGGCAGGCCCTGGGGCAGTGACCTCATGGAGCTGCTGCTGAGTAAGAGAGAACATTGGCAATGGGGAGTCATGGGTAACATCTCCCCAGAGTTGAGGTGGAGGGCTGCAGCACAGCATTTGCCTTGCACGTGGCCAGCCTGGGTTCAATCCCTGGCATCCCATAGAGTACCCCAACCCTGCCAGGAGTGATTTCTGAGTGCAGAGCCATAAATAAGCCCTGAATACTACCGGGTGTGGCCCCAAAGCAAAACCAAAACAAAGTTGAATTGGTCTATGAGTGGCAGGAAGTTTCTTTTCTCCAGACTTTGAGGGAAGCAAAAAGTGTGTCCCTCTTCACTTCTGCTTGGCCCCACCAACTCTCAGAGGGGTGCAATTGGGCTAGCACATGGCATTTGCCCGACTGGCTGCAATGCAGTCCCATTACTGGAAGGGACTAGTGATAGCTGTGGACACAGGCTCTGTGAGGCTAATGCTCATAAGTTGAGGGAGGGAGGTTTGCCATGCCGAGGATCCTACTGAATTCCCACCAGCATGCCCCAGACTTCTCTTTCCCTCTCTTTGGTGAAACTTTGCCAACCCTAATCTCCTATGCTTATTTCTATTGGTGACCCACAACAGGTTGCCCTAGGAGTCCTTTGGAGCACATGTAGCTCATGGGAGAGGCCTGTCTTGTGGACAATCAGTCCCAGCATCACGCCCCAGCAACACTGACAGTGGCATGTCCGCCCAGGGCTCTGCGGAGCAGGTGTCACTGTTATTGATCCAGAGGACACTTTTGGCATCGTTGGTCCAGCAAAGTTTATATGTGGGACATGGCAGAGCTCAAGCCCTGAGACTCGAGCCCCATCTGGTCTGCCCTGGGCACCACTGAATTGTGCCGGCGGAAATGCCCTCACTGTGTGGTGTTTGACCGTGTTCGGCTGGTCTCACGGCCACCAAGTTCTCCAGAGAAGTTTTAATTACAAACCAAGGTGATGTGGTTTCTTAAATGTGTTGTAACAAATGGATGTCAGTCCAAGTGGCCCCCTCCATCAATAAAACCCCATAATTATTGCGGGGCGGACTTCGAGGAGGAAATCTCTACGCCTGGATTGTCTGGGCGGCAGGGCTTCCGTTTCCCCACCCTGGCTTTGCTGAAGTTGGCGGCAGGGCTAGGTGTGTGTGTGTGTGTGTGACTCAACAAGGCTCAGGAGGTCCATCGAAGGGTTGGGGTGAGGCCTGTATTTTTAACTGTGGGGCTGGCATGGTGGGCCCTGAAATGGGGCACATCTTTATTAGTTTGGTAAACAGCTTTAGGAAGTACTGGGAGCATCTTGCCGGGACCCTGCAATTATCATAATAAACAGTTTTATCATCTGCTTGGCAATCAATATTGTGGCTTATGCTGCTTGAGTATCTCAGTGGTATTGATTACCTTAACAACTGTGCTGCGGTCAGCTTCCATTAACCCCTGCTCTACCAGCAGGCCTGCACCCCGAGTGTGTGATTGGAGGGGAGATGCCTCTGGTCCCAGCCCAGGCCCAATGTGGCAGAATTTGACAGCTGGCCAGAGGCAAACCCAGCTTTTATCTCTGGGCGCCCTGTAGAAGGAAGGGCTTTAAACAGGGAATCTGGAAGCTAATGCAACTTTTTAAAGGCTCGCTCGCGTGCGTGCGTGTGTGTGTGTGTGTGTGTGTGTGTGTGTGTGTGTGTATAGATAAGTGTATTGAACTGAGCTGTGTCTTGACAATGTCATTGTGAAGAATGACAATTCTGATTCTTCGTGTCCTTGGATCTGTGGGGGGTGTGAGGGCCCTGTTCCACCCAAGTGTCACTCTTCCAGCATGTATTATCAAACGGGTGACTCCCTTCAATTGGCTCTCCACCCCTCCCCACCCTAACCTACCCCTGACCACTGGCCTTTCTGGAATGTGATTTTTTTTTTGTGATTTACATCTTAGTTTGAGAGAGAAATTGCTTGCTGGGCTCTGATTTCTAGTGGGTGATTTGAGCTGGTCAGTCTTTTTCATTTGTTTATTTTTGACCACACCTTCGACTTACTCCTGGTTCTGTGCTCAGGGGTCACTCCTGGTGGGGCTCTGGGAACTAGACATATGGTGCCTGGAACCCTATTTGGCAATATGTGGGCAAAAGCCTACCCGCTGTCTTCTCTGTCCTACTGCAAGTAGGTCACTCTTAAGATAGTCCAAATGCTTGTCTGGGATTAGAGGATCACTCTACAGTGGTCCTCAAATTACGGCCCGCAGGCCACATACTTTATTTGTTCCCATTTTTTTTCTTCACTTCAAAATAAGACATATGCAGTGTGCATAGGAATTTGTTCGAAGTTTTTGTTTTTACTATAGTCCGGCCTCCAACGATCTGAGGAACAGTGAATTGGCCCCCTGTTTAAAAAGTTTGAGGACCCCTGCTCTAGAAGCAAGTATACTGGCAGGGCTCCCCTGGTCTGGTTCATGTTCCCATTCCCCTGAATTCAGAGGAAATAGGCAGAAAGGAAACTTTGCTCTAGGAGAAAGTGTTGAGTGGAAGTGGGGGTGGGGGATCAGTTCCCTAAGTAGGGATCAGACAGAGTCATCCAGAAGTTCTGGAGCAAGACTGGGTTTGGGGTGTGCTATGGTTCTACTTTCTCTGTTGTCTGTTCGGCTTTTAATAATCCTCAGTGTGTTGATGTTTTAAGCAAGGTGACTCCAGAATGTGTGTGTGTGTGTGTGTGTGTGTGTGTGTGTGTGTGTGTGTGTGTGTTTGGGGGGGGTACCCTCATCATACCCAACAGTGGAACCCCCTTAGGCACAGACATTCGGGTAGACAAGCCACAGTGGTGCTGTCAAGCCAAAAGGATCATGACCTCTTGGAAGAGACAGACCAATGGTTTTTCATAGTTGGTGAATTTCCTGGAGTTGCTGGGGGAACATGCAGGAAGGGGGTGTGGGTTGGGGAGGAGGAGGCCCTTGAAGCAAAAGGAGGGTTTAGCTATGTTGGTGGCAGCCTCTTTCCTGCCAGGCTTCCATAGGACTCGTGGCTGCCCACGAGGAGCCAGGGCCGCAGCCTATCAGATGGGGAGGAAGCCAACAGGTTATGAGGGAACAAAAAGGGCTCTACAGCCTGAATGAGTTTGGAGAAGTGCATGATGCAGGTTTGAGCAAGGGGGTTGTGGGTGTTAGCTGGCCATGTGGGATTCCAGTACGAAAGAAGATCAAGTAGCTCGGAAGAGCATGTGGACTGTACCTGGCACCCTCTGGGCTTGATCTCTTGAAGCCCCTGGTAGAAAGAGATAGATTTGACCTGGGTATCAAGCCACAGGCTTGGTGCACCTGGCAGTGAGGGGACCTGGGTGCTGATCCTTGTGGAGGAGAACATTGGGAGTGGTTGTTGACATGTCTATTCAGCTCAGCCTCTTTAGAACCACATCCTCCCACATTTTCCCTCTGCCTTACACCTTGATTCCACACATTGTAAGGTTTTATCTCCTTTATATGACTTTTTGTTTTGGGAGCCATACCTGGAAATACCCAGAGCTTACTCCTGGTGCTTTGCTCAAGGTTCACTGCAGTGTCAGAGGTCAAGCCAGGCAAGTGCTTTAACTCTTGCACTATCTCCTGGCTCAGAAAATTGTGGTTTATTTTCTTGTTGTTTTTGGGATGGGGACACACACATCGATGCTCAGGAGTTACTCCTGGCTCTCTCTCAGGAATCACTCCTGGCCAGCTAGAGGGAACCATATGGGATGCTGGTACCAAATACAGGTTGGTCGCATGCAAGGCAAACACCCTACCTACTGTACTATCACTCTGGCCCCTTGGCCAGGAAAGTTTTATTTGAAATGTATTGATTTTCCTTTAAAAAAAATGTGGTTCTCCCCCGCCCCATATGCCAGACTTAGTTCTACAGGACTTTGAAGTTGACAGAGTCTCTTCTATTGCATTAGGGACACTAGCTCAAAGGGGTGATCTTGGTCACAGGGTTGCCCATTTTGTTCACTCTCTCAGCACAAGCTACATTCCTGAGTAGAATGAAGCACCTCTCTGCTTTACCTGGTTTTGGTTCTGTGTCCATGTGTGTACTTGAACGGATCATGATGCCTGATGTATGGCCAGAACTGCAGACCTCTCAGCTCGAGCCCTGTCTTACATGCATTCTACTGAACTGCTGGAGTTGTGAGGAGCTTGTAAACATTGACCTGCTTCTTGCCACAGATTTGCTTGTTTACTGTACACTGAGTTTCCAGGCTGATGGGGTGTGGATTTTCTACCTCGGTGGTTCAGGGTATCTGTGAGGAAATTGTGTCCTACACAGCCTGACTTGACAGGAAGTTGGTGCTTCATTGGATTCTTTTTTGTTTTTGTTTTTGTTTTTTGGGTCACTCGTGGCTCTGCTAGCCTAGGACGGACTGCAGTTCAATCCCCAGCATCCCATATGGTCCCCGGAGCCTGCCAGGAGCGATTTCTGAGTGCATAGCTAGGAGTAATCCCTGAGTGTCACTGGGTGTGACCGGAAAAAAAATCCAAGTAAACAAACAAACAAAAAGAACTCACTCCTGTGGGCTCAGGGGGACCATATTGATGCCAGTAACAAACCCACGTCAGGTGCATGCAAGGCAAGTGCCCTACCCATTGTGCTATCGCTCCAGTTCTTCACCAGATTTTGTTTCCAAACCCTACAACAGGGGTCCTCAAACTTTTTAAACAGGGGCCCAGTTCACTGTCCCTCAGACCATTGGAGGACCAGACTATAGTAAAAACAAAAATTACGAACAAATTCCTATGCACACCACATACATCTTATTTTGATGTGAAGAAACAAAACGGGAACAAATACAATATGTGGTCCCCGGGCTGTAGTTTGAGGACCACTGCAACATTCTGGTCTATGTCAAAGTTTGCCCAGTAATGCCATCAAGGTTCATCAAGGTTCTTGGCTGTAGCAAGTGGTCTGTTCCTTATTTATAAACCTGCTGTTTTTTTTTTTTTGTTTGTTTTTAGTTTTGGTTTTGGTTTTTGGGCCATACCTGGCAGTGCTCAGGGGTTACTCCTGGCTCTACGCTCAGAAATAGCTCCTGGCAGGCTCGGGGGACCATATGGGATACCGGGATTCCAGGATTCGAAGTACCGTCCTTCTGCATGCAAGGCAAATACCCTACTTCCATGGTATCTCTCCAGCCCCAAACCTGCTGTTCTTTTGAGGAGTGAACAAAAAACTGTGTTTCTTTTGGGCCCAGGTTGTAGGTGGATTTGATTCCCCCTTTGTGTAGAAGATGAACTGGAAGGAAAAACATAGAAGGAGTTGGAGGCCAACTTTCTAAGGTACTAAGGTGTTCCCAGTGGGAAGTCCAGTGCAGCAGAAACTTAGCATTCAAGTCCTGAGCCTCTTGGTTTGCTGCTCTCCCACTGGTGACCTGGGCACCTCTTGTTGATCACTCCTATGTCTTGTAAACCTGCTAAAATCTGATTTATGGTTCCCATTCTTTTTACTGTGTGTTTTGGAGATCCATGCAAAGGGAATATGTGTGCTTTTGAGACTGTCATCACTGTTTTATGAATGGAAGGAACATCTTTTTTTCCCCCCGTCCTTTGTTCCTGGAAATGTGGGTATTGGATATACTGAGTCCTAGGTCATGTTCCAGTGCTGCTGTGAGGAAGTCCATTGTAATCTGCCTCCCCAGAGCATGCACTTGGGGGCCAGGATGTGTGGGAGCAAGGGTGACAAGAAGCCCCCTTACCATTGAGGTCATCATTAATGTAGGGAAGAAGCATGAGGGAATCCCAATCCTCTCAACTCAGACTTTGCAAGTCAGTGATGACTGATAAAGTATTCCTACTGAGAGATGAAAGACAATGAGTTCAGGAAGAGTGGTTGCTATATATGACCTTTTTGGGAAATTTACTAAAAGTGTTTTAAGGAATTTTTTTTAACTCATTGAATCAACAGGAGGAGTCCTTTTAGCTTCTCAGTAATGGCCGTGTGTTTTCTTAACCAGTCTTTGGCTTCAAGCTCTTAACCAAGGTCTCAGGTAATTTGAGCAGGTTCCTTTGGGTTCTCTCTGACTCGTGATGGTGAGAGTTGGCATGTCAGGTCCCCTGCCTAGAGCCGGCAGCGTGTTGGTGGGTGAACTGGAGTGGCTTGGGGGTGTTGGTTCTGGAAGAATAGACATGGGCTAGGATCTGCAGATGGTGATTTTAGTTTGTTTCTTTGTTTTGGTGCCACACCTGGCAGTGCTGAGGGGTGATTCGTAGCTCAAGAATTCTCCTGGTAGAGCTTAGGAATCATATTTGGACCTGAGATTGAGCTGGGCTCAGTTGCATGCCAGGCAAGTGCCTAATCCCCCCCATCTCCCATCTAGATAGTGAATATTGCAAATAAAATTTGACAAGTAGACTTGGACTTGGAGGCCTTCTCAGGAAGTCCATTAGCTCTTCTGGGCCAGAGCAGTAAATACAGCAGGGATGATGTTTGCCTTGTATACAGCCAGTTTGGGATCTATATGCTGCCCAAGCCCTCCAGGACTATAGTGTCTCTGAGTGCAGAGCTAGGAGCAAGTCTGAGCACTGCCAGGTGTGGCTCCAAAAAACACACCCAAAAAAAGAAAAGAAAAAGGAAAACCTGTATTTCTCTGATAAAAGATTTGTCTTGCCTTGAGCATCTCAACTCAAGGCTTAGTAACTAGGCTGTAGCCAAGATTGCTTTCTTTCCATAGATGCTCCTGAATGGGGCAAATCAAAGGTATCGTTAATGAAAAAGAAAAAAGTAAAAAAAAAAATAAAATAAAAACAGGGCAATATGAATTCTAATCATATATTTAATAAAGCAGCCCATTCGCTTTTTTATTAGATTTCTGTGATCTTTTGGTTCATTGTTGAAATATTTTAAAGCCAGGGAAATAAGGGCACATCAATTTTCAAAAAAAAAGTAAGCATGCTTTTATTATCTATCACCTGCTCAATTTAAAAAATTCTTAATACCAAGAACCCCAAATTGCATATACCTGGCTTTCCCTAAATAACCTGTTCTAGCGTAATTCTCAGAATCTGTATCCAGATGAGGCCTAGAGAGTACATTTAGTTGCTAGATTCTTCGACCTTCTCTTCATTTAAAAAATGCATCCATTATCTCTACATCCCCCAACCCCCACCTTCAGCCAACTCCTGGAGTCTGTCAGACAATGGAGCATTTGCAGGTGAGAAAGAGCATCATTAGTGAGGTGTGAAGGTGCCCAGACCACAGTCCTACCCTTGCCACCAGAAAACTCTCTTGACCTGGGGCAAACCGCTAACATCCTGAGGGGTCATTATTCCTGTCCCTCAGAGAATGTTGTGACTCAAGGTAGCATCAAGCTTAAGCACCTTCCTCCAGGAGGTGAAGGAGGCAGAATTGAAGGACCCCCCCCCACCCCCCACTTGCTACCAGTCTTAGTCCAGACTTTTGTCACTGAGATATTATTTGGAGCTCAGTAACCTTGAACAACTGGCTTGCACTTTTTCTCCTGGACACATTGAATCTTGTATACCTAAAACAACACTGATGTTTTTCTTCTGGACATGTATAAAGCTTAAAGTCCAGTGGAGGGCCCGAGGTCTTGGTTATTCCTGGATGCCATTTAGACTTTGGTTGGGGCAGCATTTTTGAGCCCCTTGGCTTGTTGCTCTGCCCTTAACTTGAAAGATGCTTTGATTTCTTGTTCTCTGTTCTGGTCAGTGTCAATAAGGGGCCACATGCTCTCTGCTCACCTGATAAACCTGGTCTGCCAGCAGCCGGAGGCCAGGACATCTGTCTCAGGAACTATGCCCTGAAGACCACACTTAGGGCACAGAAAAGCTCATGGGTGGGTTTTAGTTTGGCCTCTAGTCATGCCATGTCATGTTATGCTTTTCACCTCAGGAATAAGGAGCAGTTTGAAGCAGCATTAATCTTGTGACCTAGGCCTGGTTTTCTCCTGCTCATATTCTAGATAGCACAAGGGCCACCGCAGGTCTCTTATCCACACACGTAGATGATTTGTTGTTGTTTTGGCCACACCCAATGATGCTCAGAGATCACTTCTAGTGGGCTCAGGGGAACCTATGGGGATGTCAGGGATAGAATCCGGATGGGCCATGTGCCAGGCAAGCACCCTACCAATTGTACTAGCTCTCTGTCCCCCCAAACAATAAGCGGACTTGTCTGGGATTTTGTTTTCCTCTTGTGGAGAGGGTGTAGAACTTGTTTTCGTGTGTGTTAGTGCATGCATGTGTGCGTGTGTACGTGTGTGTGTGTGTGTGTGTGTGTGTGTGTGTGTGTGCGCGCGCGCGCGTGCTTCTTAGACTTTTGGTGAGTGAAATGATATTGTTGGTCAGACATTTGGGAGCTGGGAGAGCTCTAGTGCTGAAACAGGTGACTTCATTCTACTTATTCCTCAGGGGTCATCTCTGGTTCCAGTCCCCCGCAGGGGTAATGTGGTAGGGCGGTGACTGGGATGATGGTGGATGTCAGAGTAACCTTCTGCTCTCTCAGAAATTAGACCAGGCAATCAGGTGTGCTTCCTCATCTCTAAAGACTCTGCCAGCATCTTTGGTGGCTTACCATCCTCAGTACCACCCTTGGGGGAGACATTGGGACCCATGGGCTCTCTTTTGTCTGGCATCCCTGGGCATGAGAGGTAGAGAATTCTACCCTGATATGGTGGGACAGATTCACAACATGAACCATAGGGCCTGGTGAATTGTGGGTGCCTTGGGCCTGTCAGCGGGTGTTCATTTTGGCCATGGCACTAAGTGAGTGGTTTCTTCTTCTTCTTCTTCTTTGTGTGTGTGTGTGTGTGTG
>PVKC010039512.1:0-12524 GCA_004027635.1 Crocidura indochinensis | reverse complement strand
AAAAAAAAAAAAAAAAAAAAAAAAAAAAAAAAAAAAAAAAAAAAAAAAAAAAAAAAAGATAAGAAGCTTGGCCAAAAAACAAAGATGGGAGGAATAACTTTCCCCTATTTTAAACTGCACTATAAAGCAATAGTCATTAAAAAGCATGAAACTGGGATAGAGACAGACTCATATCAATGGAAAAGAATATGGAATATCTAGAGATGACTCACAAATGAAGAACAACTAATTTTTGATAAAGGAGCGGAAATACAAAGTGGAGCAAATTCAACAGTGGATGCTGGAAAAAAATGGTCAAGTATATGCAAAATACAAAAAAAGAAAAAACAGCAAACCCCAAACCCCTCTCAAACCTCTCCTTAACAACGTGCACAAAAGTCAAATCAAGGGCTGGAGAGATAGAATGGAGGTAAGGCATTTGCCTTGCAAGTAGAAGGTCGATGGTTCGAATCCCAGCATCCCATATGATCTCCTGAGCCTGTCAGGAGCGATTTCTGAGCATAGGCCAGGAGTAACCCCTGAGCGCTGCCGGGTGTGGCCCAAACAAACAAATAAAGGTCAAATCAAAATCAATTAAAAACTATCATAACAGGCCTGAAACCATAAACTACGTAGAGGAAAAAGTAGGCAGAACACTCCATGACACTGAAGCTAAAGGCATCTTCAAAATTGAAACACCATTGACCAAGCAAGTGAAAACAGAGCTAAACAAATGGGACTTACATTAAGGAGCTTTTGCACTTCAAAAATAATAGTGACTAAATACAAAGGCTACCCATAGAATGAGAAAACATATCCACCCAATGCCCATCAGATAAGGAGTTGATATCTAAGGAGTTAATATCAGATAAGGAGTTAATATCTATACAAGTACTGATTGAACTGTACAAGGAAAAAATATTAACTCCATTAACAAATGGGGAGAAGAAATAAGCAGGCATTTTTTCAAAGAAATACAAGTAGATAAAAGGCACATGGTAAAATGCTCCAAATCACTAATCATCAGGGAGATGCAAATCAAAACAACAATGAGATATATCACACCACAGAGAATAAAATATTATTGTCAATGATATGTAAGGCACTATGATTAAAATAAAAACTATATTAAAAATAATGATAGATTGGCCTTTTTTTTCAAATATGAATTCCTTTAGTATCACTTTCTTGCTAATTAATATGGCAAGAACTTCCAATACTAAATGGAGTAATAGTGGTAAGAGTGACCAACCTTGTCTTATTCTTGACCTTAGACTTTAATATTTTTTTGCAATTTTTATGATGTGAGCTCTCTGTGTTAAATTACTTTAACTAAATTAAGCAAAATAATTTTCTATTACCATTTTGAGAATAAATATACTAAATACTGTTATTGCCAAATATTTTCTCTGTGCTTATTGATATGATCATGTATTTTTATAATTATATAGCATATTGATATAATTGCATATATTCTATACTATCATTAAATCTCTGGAATAAAATTTAAAAATAAAAAGGGTTTTTTATTTTAGGGTTGGAGCACTAGAACATCTGGTAGTGCCTTAACTTTGCTCAAGCCTAATCTGGGTTTGATTATGACGATTTCATGTGGCTTCCAGAATAATGTAGGTGTAATTAATGGTTGCAAAGTAGGACTAAATTCTAAGCATTGCAGGGTGTGTCCCCAAAACAAAACAAAGCAAAAAAAAAAAAAACCAAATAAAAGATTTCTTATTTGGAAACTTAATAATGTGAAAAGAAAATCCCACAAAAACGGTAAAAATGATTATAGACCATGACAAAAAGGCTTAATTTTAGTAATTTAAGATTAATTTAAAAACTAATCAGAAATGTTTTCAATAGATTGAATACATGACAGAAATTAGGTGGTTATTTATTGCAAAGGATGTAGAAAAGACATAACAAAATACAGTATACATCTGTTAAAAATGCTCAATAAGGGTCCGGGAGATAGCATGGAGGTAAGGCGTTTGCCTTTCATGCAAAAGATCATCGGTTAGAATCCCGGTGCCCCATATGGTCCCCCTTGCCTGCCAGGAGCAATTTCTGAGCATGGAGCCAGGAATAACCCCTGAGCACTGCCAGGTGTGACCCAAAAACCAAAAAAAAAATGCTCAATAAACTATCAGTCTCCATATTTCTGATGTTAAATTTAAGAAATTCTAGCAAATTTATTAGTTGCCTTTACATATATTATAAATGAATTTGGAAAGACTGATTACAACAACAGTGATGGAACAGAACTCCTAGAACCTTAAAGCAAAACTCTCTCCTAGCCTTTGCCCTATGACCTAGGCAAATAACAAGATCTCTAGCTACAGAGGCAGGACATCATCATCCACATCTGAAAGGAAAGTTCCCTGGCAACATAAAAAGACCTTGGGTATGAAAATGAACAATTATGGAGCCTGTAGTTATTCCCATGGCAATATGCTTTAAGGGTGGAGAAACCCTATATCTCTTAGGCCAAGGGAATTGCAGTTCTAATTTCCCTAATATTTACAGTGCCTATTCAAAAGAAGAAGGAGGAGGAGGAGAAGGTGGAAGAAGAGGAAGAAGAGAAAAAGAAGAGAAGAAAAAGAAGACACAACCTTGTTAAGTAGTTGCTGGTCTGTTTGTTTATTTTTACTTTTTTTGTTTTTGTTTCTGCTTAATGGTTTTGGTTTTTGGTTTATTCTTTTTTTAATTTTTAATTTTTTGTACTTTTGTTGTTATTGCCTTGTTGTTTATTTTGTTTTGTTACCTTTTTCTTCTTTTTCCCTTTCTTCTTCTAAATAGATATTTATAACACCTTACTGGACTCCTCCTAATTTTTCTCTTTTTAGTTTGTCTTTCTATGTTGTTTTTGTTTCTGTTTATTATTTTCTTCTCCCATATCTTTTCTAATATCTCCAACAGAACCACATCACTGGAACCACCTTGATTATCCTCATAATTTAAGGGGGGGAATATGGATGGTACCAAGACCAGAAAGTTGTATGATCATTTGGTGGAAAAAAAATATGATCAGACTTGCACACTAAATCCAAAGTCAATGACAACAGAATCAATACCCAATCTACAACAAAGCTGTACAAGTGGGGAACAGTTGCACTAGAATTATGGGGGATAAATGGGATAGAAATGGAATGCATGCTGAGAACAGGGCTTGAGGGAGGACAACACTGGTGGTGGGAATACCCCTGATTCATTGTCACTATGCTCCTTAAATATTACTGTGAAAGATTTGTAATTCACTTTGACCACAATAAAAATAAAATAAAAATAAATTTGGAGTTCTTCAGACTATTGTTGTTTTAACATCTACTCTTTTATTTCCATATAATATTTTTATATGAGCTTAATTTATAATATTACTGGTTAGCATTTTGTCATTTTTTATTATAAATAAAACTGTTATGAATATTTTTGTACAATATTTGTGCATTTGAGTATAGGCAAACCTATAAATACATTTATCATGGATAAATATTAAAAAAGAAAATTGCTGGCTTATAATATTTATATTGATTATTATTTTAAAAATGTGACAATGTTTTCCAAAATTATTATACAGTTTTAAACACCAGGGACATTAACCTATAGCTCCATCCTCTATTTCTTATATTTTACATCTTTATTAGATCCAACATCCAGATTTGATTTTATAAATGTATTTTATCTTGTTTTTTTTTTTTTTGCAGAGAGTTGCCAAATATGATGCTTCGCTTACTATTAAAATATGTGGAATTTAATGTGCTATTCTCAGTCAAAATAATTTTTTTTTTGTTTTTTTTGGGTCACACACGGCAGTGCTGAGGGTTTACTCCTGGCTCCATGCTCAGAAATTGCTCTTGGCAGGGACGGGGGACCATATGGGACACCGGAATTCGAACTGATGACCTTTTGCATGAAAGGCAAACGCCTTACCTCCATGCTATCTCCCGGGCCCCAGTAAAAATAATTTTTATATCACAACTTTGATGTGTATATCTCTAAAGATAGTGAAGTTAATTAAAATAAGTGATCAAATGGAGACATTGATTTTCTCAGGAGGTTGTGTGTCATCTGTTTAAGCAATGACTTCCTTATTTTCTAATAGTCTGGCTCTCTAAATGCCAAGATAGATCATCTAGAAAGAGAACACAGAATGTATATTTCTACCTCTCCTGATTATTTTTTCCATTAATAATTGAAGACTCAAATTAGTGACCTTTCTGCAGTAAGTTGATATATAGATGCTATTTCTTAAAACATGAAGTATGCTATCATCACTATAAAAAAACTGCTACTTTAATTAAGATGCTCTGCATATACATTTTGAGGAGTGAAATGGAAAATATGAAAAATATTTTATTTATAGTAAGTATACATATGAATATTTTATATTTTATCGACCATGTTTTGTCACAAAAATGTAAAAATATTGTTTCTTTAAAATAATAATGGTTAATATGTCAAATTATACAAATTTGTGGACATATATTTGTATGCATTTACAAAAATGAATTAGGGATGAGAAAATTATATAACCAAGTATTATTTTATATCTATAGGGTGTTATCCTTAATCTTGTAATCTTAATTTTCCAACAGTTATTGGCAATTTTTGCAGTTAATCTAGAAAATATATTTATATATTTTACATAATATAAAATATTTTATAGGAAAGAATATAAAAAAGAAATGTATAAAAATAATTTACTACATTTTTCTAGAGGAATGTTTTGAAAATTTCTGTAAAGAAACTTTTTCCTATTTATCATATGATATTACATATGATAACAATTCAAGTATAATATCATTTTCAAACAAAATTGAGAGCAGTAAGAAAAAATATTTCTTTAATTTGCTATAATTTCAATCTGTCTCAAACTACTTTTAAAAGCTTACTTTTCAAAAGAAAAAAATTCATTGTTGCTAAATAAAAATATTTTATAAATATGTATTTTTCTCATAGGTTTGTAGAACATTTTGTAAAGTATTAATGGTATAAATTGTTCAGTGAGCATTTGGAAATAAGACAAACAAAACAACAATATGATATTAATTTAAGTCATATTATGAGGCTGTTTTATTATTTATTGTAGAATTAAGTGCTTTATGGTAAATATGTTGTCTTTTAAAATATACTTCATTATTGTTTTTCTATAAGGTAATCACGTTTCAATGAAATAGAATTTATCTTTATTATAAAATAGGACTTGCATACAGCCATGATGTATGCTTAAGGTTATTTAAGAACTGTTAAAAAGACAGTTTCAATGCATAAATCTAGAATATTATCTATCAACCTAATGAAAAGAAATATTATTATCTTCCATTTTCTTTTTTTTGTTATTGATTTGTGGTGCCCCAAAACCATTTTTAAAATGATCAGTGAAGCCCTTATCTGTCACTGAAACCAATTCACTCTTTGGGTGGCTGAGCAACATGAGGGGAAATAAATTTCTCAGAAATGTATCCCCTGAAGGTTGCTATCTATTATGGTTAGACATTTGAAATGGAAATAGCTTTATTGTTGCATAGAGAATATGATAAAATTTAAAGCTTTTGAAAGATGATTAGAAAACAAATATGATGCACATATAACTTTACTGACAAAATATTACCACATGCGATGCATTTATTTGTTTAGGCATGACTTGACTACATCAAAGCAAATGTGTAGCAACCCAAATCATCATGTTAATTCGAGAGTTATCATGGGAACTTAAAAACTGAAGCAGTCAAGTATTAATATATTCTTCTCTTTACAATGTTCTATATTTAGAGTATTTGTGTTCTCTGCTTGGATCTTATGTCTGAGTTCTGTAAATCAAATTTCATGTCAATCTGTTTCACTAAATTTCTTCCATACTGCTTCTAATCTGAACTTTAACAAGGCTTCCTGAGTCATTTGCATGTATATTCATAAAGATATATTGATTTAAGTTTAAATACACTAAATTATTTTTATATGATATGTCAACAAGTATATTTGAGATTATAGTGTTTTGTGTGTTTGTGTGTGTGTGTGTTGTGTGCGCTCAAGCGTGCTCAGGGATTATTCCTGGCTCTATGCTTAGAGATCACTTGTGGTGAGTTGGGGTGATGATATAGGGTACCAGTGACTGAACCCTGGTTATCTGCATACAAAGCAAGCACCCCACCATTGTACTTATCTCTCTGGTCCACTATCAGGTTTTATAAAAACAAACAACTGTCACAATTTTAACGTTTTACTAAATATGCTACTATTCTCTCTGGTACTGAAAATTTGCATACTTTAAATTTGCTTTTACATGTAAGTTTAAATTTTTAAAATAGAACTTAATGTTTTTTATTGCTTGATGACAATTAGCAAGCTAAGTCATTGCATGTATCATATTTGTTATTTAATTTTAAATGAACAAAACTTGCTGGAATAATTTTAGATGTGCAAATATATAAAATTTTTCTTTCAAATAATATTAAAACAATATATAATATTATTTGAGAATGTAATATCATATCAATGCATGTAATCTCCATATAAGCATTCAAGTTTCTAAATCCTAATAGGAATTTTTATCTTGATATATTGGTGTGAAATAGCAACCATTTGAATTTTGTTTTAGAAGTATTTATTGTATCAAGCTTAAGAATTCCCCAATAAGGATGACTGTAGTAAAAATGAATCATAAAAATGATTAATTTTGGCTGGGATGACAGTACAGTGTGTAGGGTGTTAGCCTTGTATGTGGTCAGCGTGGTCCAATCATCAGCATCTTGTATGGTCCTCCAAGCAGGCCAGGAGTAATTTCTGACCACAGAGCTAGGAGTAACCTCTAAGCACCACAGAGTAAGCTTTAAAAATCATAAAGAAATAAAAATGTTTATTTTACATGCCATTCACATTTTAATATCTGGCTTCAGTGACACAGCATTAAAAGTGTTTGCCTTTCATGCAAAAGGTCATTGGTTCGAATCCCGGTGCCCCATATGGTCCCCCGTGCCTGCCAGGAGCAATTTCTGAGCATGGAGCCAGGAGTAACCCCTGAGCGCTGCCGGGTGTGACCTAAAAAACAAAACAAAACAAAACAAAAAATAAATAAATAGCTTTATACTAATCACTAGTATAATATTTAATATTATCAGGTTTAACAATTGTGTTGCTTTGACCACATTGAGACTCACAGGCCATCATAAAGCTAAATTTGACATGGATCTTGACAAATAGATATTTTATCCCTCTCTTAATACTGCTCTTCCTCTGGGTAGAAAATTTTTTTCACTTGATGAGCTCTCATGTTAGCTAGATTAGCTACATTTTATTTGGTCTTCACCTTTACAAATCTGTGAAATCATTCAAGCAAATCAATTATGTCCTTACATAGGAGCCTAGGGATTCAACATCTCTCACATTTTTGTTACTGCACATTTGCTTCCATTCCACTGTTTGCTCTGTTTCAATGTGCCTCTGAATTTAAACTGGTATGGAATGCAGTATACACCTGTCCTACACATTAAATGTATATGTGGAATAAGCTACTCTCCAGTTAATCTGATTCATCTGATCATTATTATTTGTCATATGTTTGATTAGCTAGTACTGTATTTTGTATTCTGTATTTTGATACAAATGGATAATTCATTAACATTTTCATATTTTTGTGATATGTATATTCTATGAGAAGTCATAGATGATATTAGAAGATGCTTTATTCTTGTATTTTTGTTTTGTTTTGTTCTGTTTTGGGGCCACCTTCTGTGTCAATCAGGGGTTACTCCTGGCTTTGTGGTTTGAAATCGATTCTGGATTGGGGCACCATATGGGACGCCACCGGGGATTGAACCAAGTCACTCCTGGGTCAGTTGCATGCAAGGCAAACGCTCTACCACTGTGCTATCATGCCGGCCCTGATGCTTCATTCTTATTCAGAGCTATTCAAATGAGTTTCATCACTGGCACATCCTACATATGTAGCTGAGTGAAATTCTGGCAGGACCATTTTACTGTTTTTCATATCTTGTTCCATAACAAATTCTGTGCTCCAGCTACTCTCCCCGCACCACTGCAGCTTAGATTTCTTCAACGTTGGAACAAATAGCTATTACACATGGTGATTATATGGTTTTCTTGCATCATACATCATTTGTATGATTATTTAGTATGATAGCAATGATGTTTGAGAATTAAATTATATTTATGTTGATAAATCCAATTTTTGGTCTTTAGTACTAATTTAATAAAACTTAAAAGAGAAGCTTGAATTTATTTTTTTCATTTTGTTATGGGTAGGAGAAAAAAGCACTTTGTTTAGGTTTTGGAAATACCCAGTTGTGCTCAAGATTTATTCTTGGCTCTGTTTTCAGAGAAAACAGAGTTGGCTGTGGGATCATATGTGAGCCAAAGACTGAATTTAGGTTGGCCATATTCAAGGCAAGAACCTTTCTTATGCAAAGTATTATCTCTCAGCCTTACCTTTTTTTAACTTACTAAAATTCCTTGTAATTTAAAAAGGAAATTTATTTATATATTTAAGTTGTTTTTGGATGATGCTCTTGAGTTACTCTTGGCTCAGAGCTCAGATATTATTCCTGGCAATGTTTGGGGGTAATATGGGATGACAAGGATTAAATTTGGGTTGGCCATATGCGACGCAAACCCTCTAAAGTATAGTTCCTACTCTACTATAGACGTTATAGTAGAGTATATAGGGCCTATAGTATTTTGATACTAATGAACTTTCTTAGAACAATAGTTTTTCTTCCTGACAATTTTTATCAGAGGACAGCTAATCAAATAGGAAGTTGACATTTCATATGTAAACATATCTCACACTGTACACACACATTTATATTTGTACTAACAAAGATGCAAAACTTTTTTTCTAGACAAAATATTCTCTTTTTTATGTCTGTAAAGTTTCTCATTCTACTCGTCTGTTTATGTTTAAAATGTTAATTCTAATATGTTTTTAATTAACCTAAATGACCTATCCACACCTCTCAAAATTAATCAAGTTAATTAATAACTACCATAATTAAAAATTAACATTTAATTTGGTAATTCAATGACCATGAGATACATAGTTAAAAAGTTGCTGACAGTTAGCATATTTTTATACATTGTGTTTTACCCTCACCACCCAAAAAGAAATTTGTACTACTACATTAAATAGCCTCAACTAAAAGAAACTTTCAGTATTCTCATTAAAATGGTCATTAATTTGTAACCGCTATTCAACTAGCATCATCACTGACCGAGCAAAGTCATTATTAAAAGGCATTGTAAAATATTGGGAAGATATGAGACATTGTCTACATGTCCAACTACCTGGTTCTATAACAAATTATCTTCAAATTCTGGCTATTCTCATATGTGAAATAAATCTTAATTTTATATGCAAATTTAGAACATTTTTGTCCAATGTTTATGGAGATTAAGGTAGGTAGAAAGCAAAAGACATTGTTTTACAGAGATTAACTGGGAAAATAATCTGAAATTTCTGCTAACCCCAAAATGTTTATAGCAACTTTACATAAAAACCTCCAGGGTTACTTCTAGAGATACATTGGGGACCATACAGTACTTGGAGTCAAATTCAGGTACTATACCCAAGGCATACTCATTATACCCTGAACTAAACATCACTATAATTATTTTATGAAGTTATCTCTTCTTCCCTCTGTTGTATTTATTAAGTAAAAGTATAATTTCGCTATTAAGAGTAATCTTGTGGCCAGAGAGATGGCATGGACGTTGGGCATTTGCCTTGCATGCAGAAGGATGGTGGTTCAAATCTCAGTGTCCCATATGCTCTCCTGAGCCTTATTGGAGCAATTTCTGAGCATAGTGCCAGGAGTAACCCCTGTCTGTCAAGAAGGTAAGAGTAGACAGGTTTTAAGAGAACTAAATCAGCAAGCAATATAAGATATTTTCTTAAAATATGGCATATTTTATAGATTAACTTCTTGTACTTCTTTTTAGTACAAGCTGAATGAATGTTGAGCAAAAATGAAGAAATAATCCAGAACACTGTGTTTAAATTCCTTAATCAAAATAATGAAAAAATGTTATAACTTCCCAAGATTCCAAGTTGAAAATAGTACCCATTTCCAATAGCAATTGGAATCCTATATTCAATAGTAATTGAATAAAGGTCACAGTGACATGGGACTTATCTATGTTATAAAGAACACTGTGAAAATCTTTAAAGGGCTAAAAATGAAAGAACTGTGATAGGAAATGTGATGCCAAAAGTAGGAGAACTGTAAAACTGTAAAATTCAATAACATTGAACACATGTCCTCCTGCAATGAAACTAATCAGGACATACAAAAACATGCACTACATTTATAGATCAGCCAAAGAATAAGCTATAGCAGTCTGTCAGCGCACACACATATACAGTTCCTTTAGATATTTAAATATTATCGACTTTAATATTAAATATTTGCAAAACAGAATAAAATGACTTCTTGTGGACTGTTCTGTGTGGGTATTGTCAGAAATTTCTCTTCTCTTTTACTTCTCTGTCCTAGACAAAGGCATCAGACAAATTTGAGATCAAAGTTTTGTGGTCGAATACTGTTACATGTATGCATATTTAAAAGCTGTTGTAAATATCTAAATGAGAAAAAGTAGTCCAATTGCTTAACAAATTGCTCAACATGAAACACATGTTTTCTTTCAAGATATATAGTCATTTCTTTTGTTTTGTTTTGTTTGGGGGGCATACCCAGAGGTGCTCAGGGGTTATTCCTGGCTCTGCATTCAGAAATAGCCCCTGTTAGGCCTAGGGGACCTTATAGGATGTTAGGGTTCAAACCAGTGTTCATCTTGTCTTGGCCGTATGTCAGGCTAACCCTCTGCCACTGTGCTATCTCTCTGTCATATAGTCATTTCTTAATGCTTTTACTAAAATCACAGCATCTAGGTCTCCAACATTTAATGAAAATTTTACCATAGAAAATGAATGAAAGGGGGTAAAGAATCTTGATAATTTGGAGACAAAATAAGAAAAAAGTTATCATAAATAATTGATTGGGTTGGCTTGGCAATACAGCTGGCGAAGAGTAAACTTGCACATGGCCAGCCCTAATTCCATCTTTGGCACACCATATGGTCTCCTGAGCCTGCCAGGAATTATCCCTGAACAAAAAGCTAGGAGTAATCCCTGAGCACTGCCAGGGATTGCCCCCCACAAAAATTGATAGAGTTACAGTACTTTTATTTTTACATAGGATCATATTTTTTTGCTGATTTGCAAGTTTCATTATAGAATTGCAAACTAGACATTTAAAGTTTTCTCTTGTCTAAATTACGGTCTTATTTTATCAGGAAAGGCTATTTACTGGTAGTCAGTGATTAGATCAGGAATACAGATCATAGCAAAGTCTGAGATTAGTTTCACCTCTAAGAGAGTGTGGGGTTTTTTTTTGGTACCCTTCTTTAAAAAATTAAGTATTTATACTTAGCAGAGAGTGAAATTCATCAGGGACAGCACACTGCAGGTGAGCTCATTCTCCTGTTATCTTGATGTATCGAATTATTCCCTCAGGTTCAAATATAATCAAATGTGACCACAATTCATCTAACACATTTCTTCAGATATGTGCAACCTAATGGTATTATCAAATAATGAATTCTTCTTCATATATTCCTGTAATAAGATACTTTATAACTATGTAATTTTATAGACAGCTATGGCTTATTTTAAGGTTAAGAGTAGCTTTATTGGGGTTACCAATATTTGGGACTTGACAGATTCTGGCATATCGAAAAAGCACAATAAAAGAAGAATAAAGTTTTTTCTCAAATGATTTGAAAGTCAAAATAAATAATAATTTTCATTAGAATAGAAAATATAATATGACAAGTTATTTGGAAATGTCATTTAGAATGTCTTTTCCTTGTTTATAAGCAGAGTCTCACCAGTCTAATTGTTCCTGCATATGAACTAGGCTAACACACTCCAAGAGTCATATCAATTCCATGTGAGTTTGGATTATTTATTTGTTTGTTCGTTTGTTTGTTTGTTTTGATAGCAAGAGTAGGGAGAGAAAGGTATAGGGAGTCTACGTTTTTGTTTTGGTTTATGTTTGTTTTGTGGTTCCAGTGATGAAACTCCGAACCTCATGCATAAATGAATTTGCTTTGTCACTGAGCTCTAAGCTCTCCAGCTTTAAATTTCATGTACATTGAACACCCAAGTAACATCTAGAAAACACCGTCAGAAGAAAAATCAAGTAAATAGCTATACAATTTCTTTCACTCTTTATCAAAAGCAATGTTCCCAAAGGGGAAAAATGGCTCCTTATAAATAGGTCATTGAATTATAACAGCCCACATGCTCACAATGAAAATTATTTTGTAAACTCACTGGAATTTTGTAAATATTTAGTTTGGTCAAGGGTTAAATATGCATTTCCATAGTTTTGACCACAAATATTCTACTACCATTTGTTTGGTAATGAGGCAATCTTTTCACAGACTATTGTGATATGTACTGCTACTACAATGGATTAGTTGTGGTAGGGTTGGCATTCTTATGATGTGTCTTTTGGTACACACAC
>PVKC010039511.1:0-12531 GCA_004027635.1 Crocidura indochinensis | reverse complement strand
AGTTCTGTCAGTGCCCTGTATATTTTGGATATTAGCCCCTTATCTGATGGGTGTTGGGTGAATAGTTTCTCCCACTCAGTTGGTGACTCTTATATCCTGGGCACTATTTCTTTTGAGGGGCAGAAGCTTCGCAGTTTGATGTATTCCCATCTGTTGATCTCTGCTTCCACTTGTTTGGAAAGTGTAGTTTCCTCCTTGTCCCAGAATTTAGAGGGAAGGCTTTTAGTTTTTCTCCATTAAGGATGATATTTGCCATTGGCTTGTGGTAGATGGCTTCAACTAGATTGAGGAACGTTCCTTCCATTCCCATCTTGCTGAGAGTTTTGGTTAAGAATGGGTGTTAGATCTTATCAAATGCTTTCTCTGCATCTATTGATATGATCATGTGATTTTTATTTTTCTTCTTGTTGATGTTGTGTATGATGTTGATAGATTTACGGATGTTAAACCATCCTTGCATTCCTGGAATGAAAACTACTTGATCGTAGTGTATGATCTTCTTGATGATGCATTGGATCCTATTTGCCAGGATTTTGTTGAAGATTTTTGCATCGGCGTTCATCAGGGATATTGGTCTGTAATTTTCTTTTTTGGCAGCATCTCTGTCTGGTTTTGGTATCAAGGTGATGTTGACTTCATAGAAGCTATTTGGGAGTATTCCCGTTTTTGCTATTTCATGGAACAACTTGGCTATGATTGGTAGTAGCTCCTCTTGAAAGGTTTGAAAAAATTCATTAGGAAATCCATCTGGGCCTGATCCAGCTATACCACTCCTAGTGATATTCCCTAGGAACACAAAAATATGATACAAAAATCCCTTCCTCACACTTATATTCATTGCAGCACTATTTACAATAGCCAGGCTCTGGAAACAACCAAGATGCCCTTCAACAAATGAATGGCTAAAGAAACTGTGGTACATATACACAGTGGAATATTATGCAGCCGTCAGGAGAGATGAAGTCATAAAATTTTCCTATACATGGGGCCGGGCAGTGGCGCTGAAGGTAAGGTGCCTGCCTTGCCTTGTACTAACCTAGGATGGGCCGCAGTTCGATCCCCCGGCTCCCCATATGGTCCCCCATGCCTGCCAGGAGCGACTTCTGAGCCAATAGCCAGGAGTAACCCCTGAGTGTCACCGGGTGTGGCCCCCCAAAAAATTTTTCCTATACATGGATGTACATGGAATCTTTTATGCTGAGTGAAATGAGTCAGAGGGAGAGAGATAGATGCAGCATAGTCTTCCTCATCTATAGGTTTTAAGAAAAATGAAATATAGTTTTGCAACAGTCCTCAGAAACAAAGAGAGAAGGACTGGAAGGTCCATCTCAAGACACAAGGCTCACTATAAAGAGTGGTGAATGCAGTTAGAGAAATAACTACACTGAGAACTAACATAACAATGTGAATGAATGAGGGAAGTAAAAAGCCTGTCTAGAGTACAGGTGGGGAGGAGGGAGATTTGGGACTTGATAATGGTAATGTTGCACTGGTAAATGGGGGTGTTCTTTATATGACTGAAACCCAACTACAATCATATTTGTAATTAAGGTGTTTAATTAAAGACTTAAAAAGAAACAAGTTTAAAAGATTGTTTTATCTTCAAGAAAACTTCCTAATAATTTTTATAATAAATTTCTTTAAAAATATTCCTCTGGGTCTGAGCCATGCATGCTCTCACTCTGGTTAGATTCTTGGCATCCATATGGTCTACCAGTCCTATCTTGTATTATACTGTAAGGCCAGATTCAAGAGTTCTGAGCACTATTCGGGGAGGCTCAAAAAATACAAACAAAAAATATACTTTTCTTTCACAGTCATTTTTACTTTTAATTCCCTTGACTATGAAGTCTGACAAACATGTCAGAGATGACTTGACAAGAGCGTAAGAAGTTTAGGAGAGATACAAATGAGAGAGTATATGCAAAAGGTATCCATGATATGATGAGTACAGAGTAGATAAGATACTAACTATGCAGTACCTGGACTAAGAACTGCTGAATCTTCAATTCATTGCCCCTTGATTTAACAGACTTTGGCTTGTTAGGATTGTAACAGAGCTCCTCCTTCTGGCCACTTTGAATAGTTCTGAGTCAAAGATGGAATATTCACAAAGTATATTCTGGATTTTAAATTTCCCCATGACCTTCCATGAATTCCATTTACATGTCCACTGTGTCTTTTTCATTTATCTCAAAGTTCTTGATCTACTACGTTTGTTTGTTCTTGGACTTTCACTTTTTGTTTTTTAATTTTAGAGGTCTCTATTGTAAGACCCTGAAGTTCAGAGATTTGATTTTCTACCATGCCTTATGTACTAGTAAACCTATCAAATACATTCTTAATTTCTCTTAGTGATTTTTTTGTTTGTTTTTTGGGCCATACCCATTTGACACTCAGGGGATACTCCTGGCTATGTGCTCAGAAATCACTCCTGGCTTGGAGGGACCATATGGGACACCAGGGGATCAATCCTAGGCTAGCGCTTGCAAGGTAGACAGATGCCTTACCCCTAGTGCCACCATTCTGGCCCACTCTCTTAGTGATTTTTATCTCTTGCATTTGCCTGGAAAGAGAGGATTACACAAAATTTCTGCTTATCTTGTTGATCAGTTTTTGCATATTATCTATTTATTCATATGTTCCTCATATTATTAACCTTATCCCTTTAAATTCTCTATTGAATAACCCCAAAATTCCCACCACATTAAAATCTGAGTCTCTTTTTTGTTGTTTGGCTTTTCCCATGTTTTATATTAATTTTTATTTCTTTTGACATAATCATTTTCTGAATCTATTATTTTCTTCCTTTTTTTTTCTTTTTGGGCTACACCCGTTAACACTCATGGATTACTCCTGTCTATGCGCTAGAAATTGGTCCTGGCTTGGGGAACCATATGGGATGTCAGAGGATAGAACTGCTGTTCGTCCTAGGTTAGCGCGTGCAAGGCAAATGCCCTATTGCTTGCACCACTGCTCTTGCCCCTGATTATTATTTTCTTAAAGCATGATAACCCACACTGGTTAAGAGGAACTCTTGCAAGTAAAATAGATGTTAGGTGCTTGTAAACTGCAAAGAAGAGAGAATTTGGTTCTAGAGACTTTGGATCAGGGGTCAGGTCTAGTCTTTTTGACCAATCTGTTTCCTCTGGAGTTTGAATTTTACTAATGCTGTTTACCTGTCCCACCTAAGATGGAAAATATTACAAGAGTTAAGAATCTCCCAGCCCTTCCCAACCCCATAAGTTAGAACTGTTTGGAGGTTTCCCTCTTTCACCTCAGGGCTCGTAAGCTTTAATAAACTTCCCGAAGATTTCTCAGGATGAATAATTTCTCCAGAGCGCTGAGTTTATTCAGAACTAAATATTCTGGTATTCAAAACAGACTTTTCTCCATTCCTTGCTAGAATCAAAAGGGTTTTTGATCCAATACTAAAAAATAAATAGGAAAATATCCAGAAGTGGAATTCATAGAGGTGTACAAAACAATAATCTTTATCATTAAGGAAAGTTCATCAAGTTCCAGGTACTGTGTTTAAGTAATTTATAAATATTTGTCACAAATAACATAATACTATTTTATTATTTTCTCAAGTAAAAAAATTGTGAAGATTTCCTAGTAATCATAGAAACTTGATTGCTAATATATGACTCTAACTGGACATTAATTCATCCTACTTTGTATTGCAATCTTGATACTACAAGTTACCTGGCTTAACCTCCAGAATCTGTCACCATAAGTGTTTATGTTAAGCATAAACATTGTCTTTAGTATGCAACCTTTCCCTTTCACAGCCAGCTATGTGTGCGTTACTTAAACCAGGAGCACTGGAAAAAAAAAAATTCTTTCCAGAAAATCTGGCTCTTGAGTGTAAATCTGTATGTCAATGATTTACATGCAATTGCCATTTAAACCACTGGGTGTCACTAGACAAAGCTTAGAATTTCTTAAACCAAGGACATTGTCATATAAAAATCTCAATAATTTAGTGGGAAAGCATGTTTGCATTCAACATACCAGCAAAAAGTTTGATATCTAGGATATACAAAGTACTCATAAATATTAACTCCACAAAACTTAGAAAACGTCAAATAATGGGGAGAGGAACAGACACATCTCTGAGGAAGACCAACAAATGACCAACAGACACATAAAAAAAATGCTCATCATCATTTATCATTAGGGAACTCCAAATCAAGACAATGAAGTATAATTTTACACAAGTGAGGATGGCACACATCAAAAATGCTGGAAACAATCTACATTGGTGGGAATATAGTGAGAAAGGAACTCTTATAGACTGCTGATGGGAATGCTGCCTGATACAACCCCTATGGAAAACAGTATGAGAGGGCTAGAGGATAGCATTGCGGTATGGTGTCTGCCTTGCATGAGACAGACCCAGGAAAGACCTGGGTTAGATTCCCAACATCCTATATGTCCCCCCAAACCGTGAGCGATTTCTGAGCACAGAAACAAGAGTAACCCCTCAACACCACAGGAATTGGTCCAAAGCCCACCCACCCCACCCCCCCAAAAAAGAAACCTCTTAAAAAAAAAAGAAAAAAAGTATGGAGAGTTCTTGGTAAACTCAAAATTGAGTTGTCATATGAACCAGAAATACCTCTCTTGGGTATCTATGGCCAGAACAGAAAAATGTTCACCCAAAAGAATATATGCATACCACTATTTATTGCAGCATTCAATACAATAGCTAAGAGTTGGTATAAACCTAGTTGTACAACCGACAAGAGAATTATGAAGATGTGGTACATATCATATATACAATGGAATACTGTGAAAGAACCAAATGTGCTGTATCACTAACCCCAGGAAGAATTTGAAGCAAGTAGCCACAAAGAATTAATAAACTTAGATAGTCAGGAGAGAATAATGGAGTCAATTTGCTTCTCACCTAGTGATCTCTCTCAACCTCCTGCCAAATCAAAATTGAAACCTCTTTATAATCTAGTGCAATTTCAACTGGGTTGGAGAGGGTCAAGTGAGATCTAGGTGGACTTTTACATATCAAAGTGATTAGTAAGGGACCGGAGCTGTGACACAAGCAGTAAGGCTTCTGCCTGTCAAACGCTAGCCTAGGACTGACTACATTCGATCCCCCAGCATTCCATATGATCCTCAAAGCCAGGAGTGATTTCTGAGTTCATAGACAGGAGTAACCCCTGAGTATCACCAAGTGTGGCCCAAAAAACAAAAACATAAAAATATGGCTAGGTAAAAAGAAAAGAGTGGAATGCCTTTGTTTTGATTAATAGCTGGGTGTCATTTAATAACTTCACCCTTTCTGTTTAAAATTATTTTTCTGAGAGGGCTGCATAAGTAGCCACCAGATGTAAAAATAAATCCTGAAAGTGGCTATTAATTTGCATAGGCACAGTGAAAGTTGTGGAAATAAAAAAAAAAAAAAAAACTTAACAGTAAGCCGAGGAGTCAATTTTCTAATTTCTAGGAATCCCTGCTGGAAGGTAAAAGCATCATGTTAGGTTGTGGATACATCATTCTCAAATCAACTTATTCTATATTCTTGTCTTATACATATCACAAAAATTTTCATATACTTCTCTTAACATAAACATTAGAACCTTTCTGAAGATATACTTAATTTGGAATTTCTTAAACATTCTTACACTGAGCACTGTCATACAAGTCTATAGTATCAAAGGTCCTTTTCCATATACTTCTCTAAATAAAAAAATAAAACATTTCTGCAGATGTATTATATGGTTTGAAAATAAGTTTGCTAGAACATTCTTATAATGATCATTGTAAAAAGAGTCTATTGTATATAAGTTCCTTTTCCATAGACTTCTGTGGACAAAGACATTAGAACATTTTTGTAGACATAATTTGATAATATGTTGTTAAATAATATACACAATCAAGCATCTGGAAAATATTCACTAGGATAGCTGAGAATGATTAAGAATCTAATGATACTCATTTCCCCGAAAGTGTGCAAACTAATATTAAACCATCAAAGTTGGATACATAATTATATTTGCAGTGGGGCATAGAACAAAAGATCTATAAATTATTAAGATCTATACAGGTAGAGCATACAGTTTAACCAGCAATACAGTGACAGATGCAAATAGGACCAAAAGATTAACCTAGAAGAAAGTTAAAGGAAGCTGAAAGCAGCAGTTGGGCTTTGGCTGGACTTGGATTCTCCACCTTCACTTTCTGTGGTAGGCTTCTGTGGTCACCTGGAATGAACAGGTCTTCAATTCCTGGGTCGGAATCTGTGGGGGTGGGGAAAACTCGTTCATCTCACTACTTTTACCCCTTCAAACAGGTCTTTCTATTTGGCTTCTAACCCATCAGTGACCTCAATAAGCTTTGGTAGGTTAGGGGGTCAAAGTCTGCTCACAAGACACCTTTGGTAGAAGGAAGGCAGCAGGCGGTGATATCTGGGATGCTGCCCCGAGTCTTCAGCTCTCTCTTCTTCACTGCCTGCTTCTGTCCAACTGAAGAGACCTCTATTTCTATGGGTGGTGGGGCAGTTGAGCAACCAGACCAGAGCAACATAAAGTCATTCAGAATGGGGGCCAGGAGTACACCCATGTTCCAGTTTAGGGCACTGCACTGTCAGCTCAAGGAAGCCATCATGGTAATAATCTACCAAAGGGTCAAATCATTCAATCATCATTGGGGTCTTCTAGGATCCCTGAGTTGCTGTTCAGGCACAAGTTGTGAAATCACCCACGCACCATATTTCTAACCCCGGGAGAATGGGTCTGAAGCAAGTAGCCACAAACAACTTACAATCTAAGCCAGTAAGGAAAGAACCATGAAGTCCATTTACTTCTGGCTGCATGGCCTCTCTTCACCTCCTGCCAAACCAAAACTGAAAGTTCTTTATTAACCAGTACAAATTCAAATGGGCAGGGGAGGGTTGAGTGAGATCCAGGTGAACTTTTACATATCAAAGGTGAAAAGGAAAAAAGAAATTGGGATAACGCCTTTGTTTTGAGTAATAGCTGGGTGTCATTTAACAGAATACTATATAGCTGTAAGGAATAATCTAATTATGCAATTTTATGCAACATGGATGGAACTAGAAGATATTATGTTAATTGAGTAAGCCAAAAGAAGGATAAATACAAAATGATATCACTTGTATATGATATTTAGAATAATTGCATAAAGAAACACAATGATCTAAATGGGAGTTGTCTTGAACTTAACCCCAAAGTATAACAAGGAGAGGAAGAAATTGAATGGAGGAGAAAACAAATATTAAAGAATGGGATCTTGGATGCATTGGTGTTGTTGAAAAGAGCCAGAACTAAATATCCAAGCCAAAGACAACAATGGAATCAAGAGACCTAAATTTTAACAATCTAAACTTAAAATGGGCCTTTTATACTGGCAGGCTGGAGACCAGGGAGTGTGGTATGGGATGCATTAGAGAAATATTGGTGGAGGGAGGTGAACACTGGTGGTGGGATTGGTCCTAATTCATTGCATATCTGAATCCCAACTAACTATAAAGGACTTTGTAAGCCACAATGATTTCAATAAAATAAAATTTATCAAATTTGGGGGCAGGAGCCGTGTTGCAAGTGGTAAGGCATCTACCTTGCATGCACTAGCCTAGAACAGACCAGTTTGATCCCCCAGCATCCCATATTGTCCCCCAAACCAGTAGCGATTTCTGAGGTGCATAGCCAGGAATAACCCCTGAGAGTTACCAGGTGTGTCCCCAAAACCAAAAAAAAAAAACTATTCTCCCAAAACACTTCTTGCTTTTTTACACAAAACATAAACATAATATTGCTGTACTTATAGCTCCTCTTTAGTCAGCCCCCTAACCATCTCACAAAAATATTCTCCATTTACTCCCAAGTTATCAAGTGATTCTTTTCTCCTATCCTGGACAATTTTAATCTTTGTTCCAAGTGATGAACAATGCACATTCCTGCTATGGTGTCTGGCTAAGCTGCTGATAAAAATTGTGACATTCAATAAAATAAGCAAAAGAAATAAGTAAACTGCAATGGCTGTGTCTGCTGTCTGTTTCAGGTCCATGCTATCAATTTTCAGCTGCTCTCCTCTTTCTTCCCCAATTCAACATGCTTGCTAGGAGATGACCCTCTCTGGTCATCTCCTAAACACTTTCAAGGTAGTCAAGAGTTGATTGCCCTTCATGTTTTTGTCTTCACCTGGGAACTTCCCCATGCCTGCTTGACAACTGTGCCCTTCTCTTTAGAATTGCTCCAAACTCTTTCCCTTGCACCCATACCTCACAATGACCACTACTAAGCCCTACCTTTAGCTATTATGACAGAGAATCTGCACAGTCAACCATGTTTGGTCATGAAATCATAAAGGCAGAGTTCCTTCCCTTTCTTCCTCTCCATCTCTCTCAGAATGTTCCCAGAAGGTTTCCTCCTTTAAGCATATATCTGATAGGATTATTGGAAGAATTGTTCAAGTTACTGAGAAGTGAGTAAAGAATTGAACTTGTATTTCTCTTATTTCCGTGTCTATGTGTATGCATGAAGCAGAGGTGCTTCAAAATTTTGAACAAATGGTTTAAATATGTACTGTGTTTTATAGTGCCAGTGTCTGCTATCTGTTTCAGACAGTAACCCCCCTGAGCACCACTAAGTGTGACTCCTCCCCCACAAAAGAACACTATAAACATATTTAGGTTAACACATTTATTCTATAAAAAAATACAAGTAAAGATTAATCCTCTTAGTCACAATTTTTGTGTGTGTGGTTTTTGGGCCACACCCATGACACTCAGAGGTTACTCATAGCTCTGCATTCAGAAATCACTTCTGGCTTGGGAACCATATGAGACGCCAGGGGATTTAACAGTCGTCAGTCCTAGGTCAGCCAGGTGCAAGGCAAATGCTCTATCGCTGCATCACCACTCCAGCCCCAAAATTTTAAATTTTTAACAAATAGAAAACTTTAAGGAATGTGCCAAACTGAGATGACTAGGGTTCAACTGGAAATTACAGATGATGCAAATGTAAATATGGCTTTATATACTGAAATCGCTAAACTTAATGCTATTAATTAATGAACACTTCACCAAATAATCTCGCTTCTTTCTTTTTTCCAGCATCTTTGATTATTCACAACCATAGAGTTCAATCATGGTGCCTCTGGGAGGCATTTATAAAGATTACATTGTTTGGCTTTTTGATTCAAGCAAATTCTTTTATTTTTATAATGGTATATTATAGTCGTTTTAATATGTATAACTGTTACAAATGTCCACCACCAGAATACCCAAGATTCTTCACCACGATCAAAACATCTCCTCCCCTTCCCTCAACCCACCTCAAATCACAGAAAATATTTTACTACATCAAAAACAATTCTAACTTGCAAGCAATAATGAAATAATTTGAACTATGCTTTCTTAGACATTTTCATCTATAATGATGGAATCATGGAGAAGAACATCTCTGTGGAAAATAAATCTAGAAATTGTTATTCATGCATGAGCTGCCAAAAAAGAAGTTAGAAATAAAGGAAGAATAATATGAGTCCAAAGAGTTAACTTAAATGGGCTGAAAACATGCTTGGCATGCTGGCAGCCCTAGTTCAATTCCCAGAACCACATGGATCCTCAAGCAGGACTGAAAATGATCATCAAGCCCAGAGCTAAGATTAGCCCCACTGAGCAATACTGGATGTATCCCTGAAACTATAATCAAATAAGGGTATTTTAGATACAATGGTATATACACATTGACCAAGGTACTTTCTGTCTTCTCATTAAATGTTACTAATATTTATCAATGATTTTTAAAAACATACTGGTATATCTGTAACAAAAGCAAAGTACAAATATCTGAGTACCCATCTAATATTTCACTCCTAAAGACGTTACTGTGACTTCAATGAACAGTGTGTACTTTTCATCTAAATCTGGAACATTTTACTAACTTCACAATATGTGACTTGACACAGAGGCTCAAAGAAAGTGAAAAGCAAAGCTAATATCTTTTTTATCTTGATTATTTGAGAATAAAATTCAAAAATTCCAATTTAGATAAAATTTCATGTTTAATAATTTCTGCTTCCTGTAATTCTAGGGGTCCATTTATCAAAATAGTGTGACTAGAAAATTTTGAATTGATATAAGTAGTTTTATATTCTAGCAAATCTAAAAACTCATGACTGAAATAAATCTACAAGACAATAACACATAACACATTATGTTATACTGGTATCTATAGAATTTTGTAGAATCACCACCGCAGTTACTGTAAAGTTGCCAGGCTTCTACAGTTACTGCAATAAGCTGCAAGTCTGTCTGCTGTTCGGCTACTTCAGGGCTGCAGGGCTGCACACTGCAGAGGTCAAAGATTGCTAAAGCCAGGTGCCCCAAGGTTTCAAAGGGCACTTTGAGGCCCAGCTTCCAGATGTTGCTAAAGCCCACCCAGGGACGACAGCTAGTATAAACAACGCACCAGGAACTGAGAGAGAGGAGGAGAAACAGAGAGTCAAAGACAGAGAAAGGAGAGAGGAGGAACAGAGAGAAAGAGAGTGCAAGAGAGAGAAAGAGAGTGCAAGAGAGAGAAAGAGAGTGCAAGAGAGAGAAAGAGAGTGCGAGACAGAGAGAGAGAGAGAGAGAGAGAGTGCAAGAGAGAGGGAGGGAGAGAATGCGAGAGTGCGAGAGAGAGAGAGAGAGAGAGAGAGAGAGAGAGAGAGAGAAAGAAAGAGAGAGAGAGAGAGAGCTATCTTTTTTTAGTACCACGTATCTTTTTTATTACTACTGGAGTCTGAGGCCTGCCAACAACAGGTCAGGGGTTTTTAGAGAAATTCCCCGACCAGAGGGGGCCAGAAAGGCCCAGGTTCAAGAAAGAAAGATAAAGGGATAGTTACAAATCAGGTAGCTTCTTTCTGCTGCTTTATCTCCAACTCCCCAGGGACCGGCCTGCGCTGCATGGTCACTATCCTGGGCCCCCCATGGTCCAAATTTTTCCCATTATACCGTCATGACACGGGGGCGTGTTCAGGGACGTGTCCAAGTCCAACTGCCATTACATCAACAGTTATCGTTTGTTTGATAATATATTACTGATATTTATTGTTTGCTAACATGTACCACATACTATTAGATATATCTGAGGAAGTGTGATCAGTACAAAATTTGAAGATATGCTCTAAGACTTGTGCTTAGGAGGAAGCAACTATATTTTCTAAATTTCAAAGTTTATTTGACCAGGAAATATGTTGATTTCCTTGAGCAATAAAAAAAAATCAACATTTGCTCTTTGCAGGTAATGGAAAGTTTCCTGAGTTGGTTTTATTTGTTTTGGGACGGTGACACCTGGCTGTGCTTAGGGCTTATTTCTGACTCTATGCTCAGGGAAGGCTTCTGGCATTGCAAGTGTGACCATTTGCAGTGCTTGGTATTGAATTTGGGTTTTTCGAGTGCACTGCAAATGCCTTACATTCTGTACTATCTGACTCGTGAGTTGATTGAGAGATGCTATACTTAATTTTCTACTACTATACTATGTTGTTTATTTCTTCAGCCTCACTTTTCATCATCTATAAAATGGAGGTGATGGTATCTGTATAATAATGAAAAATGCTGTGTGCCAAAGCATTTCATTAAATCAGTACTATGCTTTGCTTGTGTGCAGGAAGCTTACCCAGTTTGTTTCTCCCAGTTTGTTTGGGACTGCCTTGTGCTGGCATTTTAACAGGACTAGAAAATTTCAAGATATTATTCACTTGCCCTTTATGTTATCCAATATCCAGATGACAGAGGTATGACAACAAATTATAGAAGAATGAAAGTAAGAAATCAGAGCACAATTGTATTTCAGATGAATTATTTATAACTGTTTAGGTATTGTTTTCAAATCTTCATTCTGAAGTCTTTGGAAAGTAGCAGAGCCCTACCTTGAGTTACCTGAGTTCAATTTAATTGAACATGTACAGAATTATTGCCAAACATATTGTAGTGCTACATTTCTTTTTTTTATTAACATATATTTACTTCTTTCTCAAAGACCCTTGAACTCAGGCATAAATTAAGGTATGGGCCTATGAGTAATATAAATCACTGCTAAGATACAAGTGTTGTATTTATATTTGATATTTATATATTTATACTATAAGTTATAATTTATTAATATCTATATTATATTCAATATATTTATATATTTTTATATTTATATAAATGCAATATATCAGTGCTGTATTACATTGACAATACATTGCCAGATTATATTAGAGGTTCATATCTGCCATACTTGGAAAAATGTTCATTTGCGTTTCACTTCTGCCAAAAAGTGGCAAGTCCCTGAGGAGAAATAAAAAAAAGAAAATCTGTTTTTGTAATGGCAGTTAGACTTGGACATGCCCCTTAGACACACCCCCTTGTCATGCCTGATATTTGGGGGGGAGGTCAAGATAGTGAGCAGAGCAGTGCCTGCCAGTTCGTGGAGGGCCAGAGATAAAGCATAGCGAGTTGCTGCCTGTTTTGCATCTATTCCTTTATCTCTCTTTCTTGAACCCTGGCCTTCC
>PVKC010039510.1:0-12509 GCA_004027635.1 Crocidura indochinensis | reverse complement strand
CATGCCACAAAGTGATTTCAGATCTCAATTTAATGCCAAACACAAAGGTCAAATCAAAACAGAATATAGACGTTGAATCCATCAGGTACATAGAGGAAAATGAGGACAGAACATTCCATAAACTATGGGGGAAGAGGGGACAGACCTCAATTTAATGCCAAACACAAATGTCAAATCAAAACAGAATATAGACGTTGAACCCATCAGGTACATAGAGGAAAATGAGGACAGAACATTCCATAAACTGTGGGGGGAGGGGGACAGCAATAAAGGGATAGTACACAGTACCCCTTCATTAACAATAGTGCAAACCACAGTGTCTAAAAGGGAAGTGGAGGGTGGGGAGCGAAATGCCTGCCCCATAGGCAGACAGGCGGTTGGGTGGAAAGGAAATTAGGGGCATTGGTGGTGAGAAATATGCACTGGTGAAGGCCAGTATATATTATAAGGCTGAAACTTATAATGACCATGTATAAAGAAAAGGGAAAAAAAGGTCCAGAGAGATAGCACAGTGGTAGGGCTTTTGCCACAGATCCAGGACGGACAGTGATTCGAATCCCGGCACCTATATAGTTCCCTGAGCCTGCCAGGAGTGATGTCTGAGCAAAGAGTCATGAGTATACCCCCTGAGTGCCATACATTGATGGCAATACTATAAAACTGGATACTCAGGACTATAACAATATCACAGTAGGTAGGATGCTTGACATTTTTTTTTGACTTTTAACAGGACAGGCTGGCATCTCATATGCTTCCCTGAGCCTGCCAGGATTAATTCCTGAGTCCAGAGTCAGGAGTAACCCTTAAGCATCACTGAGTGTGACCAAAAAACACGCACCACAACAAAAAGAAACACAAAACAATACAAAAACATTAAAACACATTTGTAGTTTTATTAAATTTGTACTTCAAACATAAAAGAAGGAAAAGGGGGCCAGAAGTAATCAGTAGGAATGAAGCAACCAAACTGAAAGTAATGAAATACAAAATTAATGAAATATAAAAGATCTTTAAGTTCAATGAAATCTAGTTTGATTTTTTGAAATTAACAATAAAAGTAATAAGTCCTTCAAAATCTATGCCAAGAAAAAAGAGGTGAATCCTAATAGAAGAATTTGAAGTGAAAGAAGCAAAGACATATTATAGACATACAAAGGATCCTAAGAATTATTATGAATAATCTATGCAAACATTGGACAACCTAGAATAATTTGGAACACTGAGAAACTTAAAACCTAAGATGTAACTAGAAAGAAATGGCTTGAGCAGATCACAACTAAAGACACAAATCAGTTATCAAGTATTTCCATGACTATAATTACAGGACCATATGGTTTCTTAAGTGAATGCTATAAACTTAGGAGTGACTACAAAAATCAACAAACCAGAAACAATGAAAAGTTTCGATGAGACTGAGAAGGAAAGTAAAAGAGCAGAAGCATTCAGCTGAATCTATCGAGCTCCAGGGCTTCAACAACCAAGATTTAGTTTCAGTATGTGGATCCTAGGTATCAGATAACAGAATGTGGATACTGGGGCAGGAGAGGAACAAAGAGGCTTTTGAAAAACATCTGATGGTGGAAACCAACTGAGGCAGAGATAGATCATGGGGTCAGAGGACCTCGAAAATCCTATGTCCTGAAAGTTGGCTAATAGCACAAAGTCTACATTGAATCTGGGAAAAGCTTGCGCTAAAGGTAGTACTGGAAGGAAACTCAGATCACGGCTTCTGACACTAGGTGGCACCAACCAATTACAAAAATTGCCTCCCCACAATACTCTCTGGAGTTGCACAGTTCAATCCCATGGTCTCAAACCAAGGAATCAGACTGAGGCACCTTTAACCTCACCTTTAACCCCCAGAGAACAGCATGCATAGGTGAGTTGATGTGCAATTCTACAAAGATTAATGAATGAAAGCAATAACCCAGAAGGTTCTATAAGCATTAAACAGTTCTATACCATGAGTTTTAGAAATGTATTGATTAGAATATTTCATAAAAGCCAAGAAAGTATGGTACAGGTAGTTAATAATGCACAGGAAATGAGAGTGAAATCACAAAACTGCAATTGGAAGCTATAACTGGAGATCATAAGTGAAATAAAAAAAGCTCAGATGCTGAGTAGCAAATTAATGAGCTCAAACTTAAGATGCAGGTAAACAACAAAAAAGAGCAGACGGTATTTGTTTTGAAGTCTGTAGAGAAGTTAACAGCATAACAGGGAATAATAGAATGAGTTTGAGAAGAAAAAATGCCAGGATGATAGTAAAATCCAAGTAAGGTGAAATAGACCAAAATCTACTAGCCAAGGAAACTATAACTAATAATCCTTCAAAGTTTATAGTATGTACCTCAATTAGTAGCTTAGTGAGTCACAAAGTAAAATAAACAACAATAGAAAAGCTCCATAACACATTGTCATCAAAATAACAAAAGCCAAAGACAGACTCAGAACATGAAAAGCAACAAGATAAAAAAGTAAATTTAAAGGTTACCCTCTCAAATCTGTGTTGTTGCTTTCTTTTTTTCTCTAACGTCTTTCTAAATCAAACCTGTTCAATAAAAACGATGTTGCTTCACTAAGATAAAGAAATTTTAAAGGTTATCCTTAAATATTCATAGCAGATATATAAAGTGATACTCTACAAGTTGAAAGAAAATGTTGGAATGTCGTGCAGTAAATTTCCTAGCAATTCATAGACCTGAGTTGGTAATGGGCCAACTGTGTTAAAATAGTATATGCATGAAACTATCATTAACTCGATTGCAAATTGATCCTTATTTGGAATACAAATTCCAAATAAAATTTCTCTAAAAGAAGTCATCCTGATCAAATTCTTTCAAAATATTGAGGGAAAAAAATTCTAAACCCATTAGATAAGGCCAGGACCATTCTAATTACCAAATAAGAAAGGGACAAAGTAAAAGAGTAAAAATATGTGCTGATATCTCTAATCAATATAGGTAAAAGATTTTAAAAAATTTTTGAAAATTCCAATTAAATAGTGTATCAAAAGATTAATCAGTCTTGCTACCAACCTAGATTTATCTCTGGGATATGATAATGGTTCAACATGCATAAATCACTCATACAATACACATAAATATATATCACAAATAATATATGATGGAAAAGTTTTTAAACATTTCATATGAATCAATACTCAGAATGGAAGTTTCACTATAAATTAGAAATATAAGGAACATTTTTCAGCATAATGAAGACCACATATAATAAACATACAGCTAGATTATACTTCAAAATGAAAAAATTGAAATCTAGTATCTAGAATAAGACCGATATGTACACCCTCTATACTACTTCATATTGTAGCTTTTTAATTAGAAAAATTAATCCAGGAAATAAATCAAAGGAATCTAGAAAATATAAGAATTCAACTATTTCTATGTGTGCAAAATTATGAAACCAAATAGAAAACACTAAAGACTTCACATGAAAAACTTCTTTTATATGTTGTGGTAAATCTAACTCAAAACTAGTGGAAGTTTTAGACATAAAACCCCAAACCATAAAAAACATAGAAAAAAATGTAAATCATATACTCTTGAATCTCAACAACAAGATGCATTTGCAAATATGAATCCATTAGCAAAGAAAACAAAAGTAGGAATGACTATATGGGACTACATTAAATGCTAAGTTTCTCAGTAAGTGAAATTGCTACGAAAAATAAAATATTTTAAAAATCAAAAAAGCAAGCTACCAGTTGGAGAAGTTACATAGCATACATCTAAAAGAAGTTAATATACAAATACATATGTAATACAAATATATAAATATATATATAACTGTCAACTTCAAACAACCCAATTAAATAATGATCAAAAGACTAAAATATGTGCTTCTAAACATAAGACTGTTGTGGTCAACAGACACATTTTTAAAAACTCCTAATATCACTTATTATTCAGGAGATTCCGGTCAAGATACAATCTCACTTTACACTATGGTGAATGATCAAAGAGATTTGAAGCAATAAATAATGGAAAAGATGTTGACAAAATAGAACTCTTCTCTTATACACTGCTATTGGGAGTGTAAATTAATAAAGCCTCAGTGGAAAATGGTGTGGTAATACTTTAAAATAATAAGATTCTGAAATACAATTGCTAGGTATTTATGCAATGCATATGAAATACTAAACTAGTGGCCGGAGCGGTGGCACAGTAGGCATTTGCCTTGTACACAGCTGACCTAGGATAGACTGCAATTCGATCCCCTGGGGTCCCAACTGTCCACCAAGCCAGGAGCGATTTCTGAGTGCAAAGCCAGGAGTAACCCCCGAGCGTCACTGGGTGTGACCCAAAAGCCAAAAACCAAATTAAAAAACTTATCTAAAAAATAGTTGTGCCTTTATCTTTATAACTGCATTGTTCATAAAAAGAATATATAGGACCAAAGTAAATTTTCATTAGAAAATAACTGAATTAAGAACTCTGGTATATACCCAGTGGAAAGGTGCTGTGTTACTATAAAAAAAAATGGGCTGGAATCATTTAGAAGCAAACAAATGATTCTAAAAGTGATTTTGCTAAGTGAAATAAATAAGCAAGTGGAAGAATATTACTAGATAGGTTTTCTCCTGTGGAACATAATAAAAAGCAAATGAACTGGCAAAGACAAAATGTAGCTAGTCTCCAGTATCACTTGAAAACTGCATGCAGGTAGTTACAAGAGCAAAATGGAACTGATGGGACGAATTAAGTTTTTTGGTGGTGACAAGCTGACATTGAGTTTTGGTGGTAAGTATGCTATATCCTGAAAGTGTCTAGGCATATTTATTAAACTTTACCCCTTAAATTTTATACTGTTGAGAATCAACAATAAATCACATGAGGAATAATAAGCAATTATACTTATCCTGGCATCAGCATCAAAATTCTATTTTTAATGGAATGAAAAAAATGAACTAAACTCACAGGAGTCTTTCAAGGGCAAAAGACATTTGTAAAAGATAGTGCTTTATTAGCAACACTAAATTAACAGAAATATTATGTCATATTTGTGTAGTGCTGCAATGAATATAGGTGTGAGGAAGGGATTTTTGTATTGTATTTTTGTGTCACTAGGGTATATCCCTAGGAGTGGAATAACTGGATCGTATGGGAGTTCGATTTCCAGTTTTTGGAGGAATCTCCATATAGCTTTCCATCAAGGTTGGACAGACGGCATTCCTACCAGCAGTGAATAAGAGTTCCTTTCTCTCCACATCCCCTCCATCTTGTTCTCATTCTTCGTGATGTGTTCCAATCTGTGGTGTGAGATGGTACCTCATAGTTGTTTTGATTTGCATCTCACTGATGATTAGTGATGTGAAACATTTGTTCATGTGTCTTTTGGCCATTTGTATTTCTTTTTTGTCAAATTGTCCATTTCTTCTCCCCATTTTTTGATGGGGTTAGATTTTTTTTTATGTGTGTGTGTAAAGTTCTGTCAGTGCCTTGTGATTGGGGATGTTGCACTGGTGAAGGGGAGTGTTGTTTACATGACTGAAACCCAAACACAATCATGTTTGTCATCAAGGTGTTTAAATAAAGATATAAAAAAATAAAATGTGGTAGGTTGTGATAGATTACGATAGTTTGTAGAATCGTACACTTCGACTAAATTTCATACTGAAAAACAAAGACATGAAATTTATTCCTTCAATAATGAGCAATTTTGTCTTGGTTCAACTCCAGCTAGAATCAGGGATTTTTCTAGGTCTGGCTCAGGGAATCAGTACTGGCATAGTTTAAGGAATATTTGTTGTTGGAGATCAAACCAAGTTCACAGCATGCAACTCAAGTGCCTTACCCCTCTACTATTTCTCCAGTCCTATAATGGGCAATCATTTAAAATATTTATCAGTGTATGGCATGCAACTTGGGTTTTAAAATATATAAAAGTTATTTGCTTATGAAGTAGAATCATGAATAACACAGAAAAAGAACTTATCTCTGGATAAATAATTATTACTTATGCATTCTTCATAAGCCATCATCTCCCAAAATATTTATGGTGAATATATATTATTTTCATACAATAATAGGGAAAACATTTCCCAAAGTAATTGTGAGTGACAAATTCATAATTTGTATTCCAGGAGTGGCATCATATAATTACGGAATAAAAATAGAATGATTTGGAGGGAAAAAAATGACAAAATAGGAAACCACCCAAGACTTACAGAGACATTGATTCACCCACAATACACAGATCATTTCTATTTGCTAGAAATCCAGAAGCAATTATCAGGCTCCAGCAGTGAAACTCATGCAGACATGAAACCAGTTGCACAGAAGCTGGTAGGAAGATTCAGTCCACAATCTTTCTACATAAACTTTCTCAGCATAGAGCCACATACCAGATTTTCAGTTCCTAAATTTCCCTTTGGCTGAAAACAAAACCAAAGACCATCAATCTGGATATCCAGTTTTCTAATTATTTGATGGTACCTTCTGAGGTTATCTTTCAGAGTCCTGCTGGGTAAAGCATATTCTAGTTGTCCAAGAACCACTGAAAATGATAAAAAAAAATTTGAGCAACTCACTTCTACAGAGCACCTCTGGAAGAGCAGACCAAGGTCAGTATAACATGGACACTTCTCCCTCAGGGGAAATGAGAAAAGTGGAGCATGAGTCCAAACTGCTGGCTTTTGATTAGAGTTTTTTTTTAAAGTTCTATTTAAGATATGAGTGCTTTGTCATATCTCATAGATCCTGGATGGATCTTAAAAACTGTGAATATATATGTGTGAGTTGTTGGCAGAAAATACAAGGAGATTTCTGCTTGATTGCAAAACAATATTCTTTTTTTCTTTTCTTCTTTATTTCTTTGTATGCTTGTTTTTGTTTGTTTGTTTGTTTTTGTTTGGGCCAACCAGGAAGTGTTCAGGGCTTTTCTTGCTGGCTTCTGCATTCAGCAATCAACCCTACCAATGCTGGAAGACCATATGGGAAGCTGAGGATCAAACCAGGCTCATCCATGTGCAATTGAAATTTTATTCTGGCCAGATATTTAAAGATTCTAAAAATAAAGGAGGCCTGAGATACACCTCAATGGGTTGAAACCATTGGGTTGTGGTGCGGTGTTCAATCTCCAGCACTACATGTTTCCACACCTCACCATGCGTGGCTCCTTATCATAGAGCTAGGAATGTGTCCCCAAGCATCCCTGATGTGTCCTTCCATAACAATGAATAAATTGAAAGATTTCCTAATGAAAAAGAGCTCAGTGAATTTCTCTATTTAGGATTCTCTGGACATATGCCAAGAGAAGTCTTTATAGCTTCTTTGTGGCAGTAGATACATTCGTTGTGTTTTTTTTTGGCGGGGGGGGGCAGTTACACCTAGTGACATTGAGGGTTTACTCCTGGTCCTGGGCTCAGAAATCACTCCTGGCAGAATCAGGCACCATATAACATATGAGGGATTGAACCCAGGTCTTATCCGTTCAGCAGAATGGAAGGCAAATGTCCTACTGCTGTGCTATTATTGCTCAAGCCCAGACACACACATTTTTAATTTTGAAGTTCATGTTAATGATTCATATCATTCTTGACTGAGAGATCAAAAATGGGCTAACAGATAGAAGACCATTGAGAATATGATTATCAGAGTCTGCATTACCAAAATAAACACTAGATTGTGATGCAAAGTTGAACCTAAAACTTTTCAGGAGGGCAATTACTTACACACACACACACAAACACACACACACACACACACACACAAAGATACCCACACACATGTTAAGAGAGGACACATTCCCAGAAAATGCTTTAAGGACATTCAAGTCTGAATTGACTGCTGAAAATTCTCCTTACAATAGAACCATACCGCAAAGATATGAGATTAGGCAAGAAAACGGGGAAGACATAACAATAGCAAACAAGGCAAGGTTACAATAAGGAAACATGTTTTCATGACATTTTTCCATTATTTTATTTTTTGTGGGTTTTCCCCTTGATGGGGCACATCTGGAAGAGCTGAGGGGATTCTACTATCAGTTCTGTGCTTTTGAGTTGTTCCTTGTACATTTTGCAATGTGGGGAAGAAATTCAGGCTGTCTGCATGCAAAGCCTGTTTACTAATATTAATGACAATTAATAATAATTAATAATTTTAATTAATATTAGAATTTAGGTAACATGGATACCATATTGTTACCATTACTGCACTTCAAATTGTCCAAGATATATCACCACCGTGTTTACAGTACTTATAATCTACCTTCCATTCCTTTACTGCATTCACCTCACCCGCGTTCTTGGTAATCTCAGTTTTGTAATCCATATCTAAGGCCCTGTCAATATATACATATATTTTTGGTTTTGGGGCCACACCCAGTGACATGGTAAAATTATCTGAAGGAACATATTGATTCACAAAATTTTACACTTAGGAAATCAAGATATAAACATCCTTGAAGAAAGTAAAACAAAGATATTGTCAAGGACTTTACAAAAAAATCAAGGCAATTAATAGAAATCAGAAATATTAGGCATGATAAGACAACCTAAGTATCAAACCTAATTTATAGAACAGATGAATAAAATAACTGACATAGAAAATTCATTAGATGGACTAAATAGCTGACAACTAGCCTACAGAAAGAATTATAAAACTAAAGGAGTGAAGAGAGCCTAGGAGATTTAGTAGAACAAAATAGATATTACAGGAGTCCCAGATGGAGATCAAAGAGAAAAAAGAAACAAAGAGTATAATTGATGGCTTTAACATTACTCATATTTAAGAAAAATTAATATTAGAGAAATTCAGTTCACTTCAATTAAAATAAATCTACTGACACCTAGAGATGTTAAGCAGAATTGCCAGAAGTTACAACTTCATATATTGAGAGCTTGAACATAAAGTGAATCCATATATAATACAACTCCAAAGGTATTTCCTACAGAATTAGGCATGCAGATAACAATTACCTAGATTTAACAAGTGGGAAACCCTCATGTTCTTCCGCACAAAGATAAACTATTGTTAGTACTTAACCCCTGATATAACAATTTTATTTCCAGAAAATAAACCATGATCCTTTCTATCATACACACACAAACTTATATACTTTGTACACAAACACACATACTTTGGATGAATAAATAGGAAATTCTTTTCAAACACAGTTGCCATGGTCACTGTCAGAAGTAATTCCTGAGTGTAGAATCAGAACTAATTCCCTGAAGAACTCCAGAAGTGATCTCAAGGTGAAAAGCCAGGAGTAAGTTCTGAGCACTTATGGATGTAACCAGTAAAATTAAATTTGGGATCTTAAACATGCTGGGACACACATGTTCCCATCTTCTAAGATATCTCAGGGATTATACATCAAGAAAAAAATCTTTATACATCAAGACATCAATATAAAATTGGTTTGTATTGTAGTCAGAGAGGTAGAAGAAAGGATAAAACATTTGACTTGAAGTGGCTGATCACAATTGTTCCCCAAGTACCTTCATGAGTAATTCTGGACCAAAGAGCCAGGAGCAAGTTCCTAAACACCACTGGGTGTGACCCCAACACAAACAAAATAGAGAAATATTTAAAAGATAAATGTTTAGAAGTCAAAAATCCAGCCAGCTTAAAATTATCAAACCTCTAGATATTATTAAAAGGCAGAGTGAATTTACTGAAAGATATTCACTGCAGCAAAAGGTTGCAATAGAAAATAGTCTGCTGAAAATACTACTTATATTTACCAATAAATCTTTTTTATTGTTTATTTCCTTTTCATTCACATGATTTTTTTCACTAAAGCACTTGCATATCTAGGTTTCCTCAGAGATTTGTCTGCATTCTGGTAATGTGACAATCAGTTATATATGTTGGATTCACTTCTTTCCCATAATTTCAACTACCAAAAGGCTGCTAAACTATAATCCCTTAAAAGTATCAGAAGGATTGATAGTATCTCCAGAGGAAGAGGAATAGTAATCATTTCAGATAATATATAAATTGTACCTTTTTTTTTTTTTTTTTGGTTTTTTGGGTCACACCCGGCAGTGCTCAGGGGTTACTCCTAACTCCATGCTTAGAAATTGCTCCTGGCAGGCACAGGGGACCATATGGGGCACGGAATTTGAACCGATGACCTTTTGCATGAAAGGCAAATGCCTTACCTCCATGCTATCTCCCGGGCCCCCAAATTGTACCATTTTTACATGTGTCACCATGATGTCATGAATAGAAAAGAGAAATTTTAAACAATATGGAATATGTACACGTGCATACATAATATTTATATGTACATGGAATGCCTGTTATGCATGTAGATGTTTTGAACTATAAAACATCTCTGTGAATATGAATATGTATTGTATACAAAGTAGAAAGGTAGAAGACAAATGAGCAAAAAGGATTATTTTTATATTTAACCTCTGTGAATTAAATTACTAAAATTTATGCATACAATGTTCCAGACACCAGAGTGAGAATGCTAATTTCTTTTATGTAGTTCAACATAATGGTATTAATCAATTGTAGTAGTATCCTAGAAGAAATGGATATATTATTAGAATCACAAATTTTCCAAGCTAAATCAGGATCAAATATAAATATGAGCATACCGATTATAATCTGAGAAACTAAAACAAGGATAAAATGTCTCCCCTATTGTAATATAATAGAACAATGACTAGGATTCTGCCTTGCATGAACCCAACTTGGATTTGATACTCTGCACCGCAATGGACCCTGAGCCCATCAGGAGTGTTCACTGAGCACTGCTGGGTGTGACCCCAAAATAAATTTTTAAAAAGTCTACTACACAAATCAAGGAGTAAGTTTTATCAAGCTGTCAAAGTTATTTTTAAACTATTATCATTTAAAAATAAAGAGCATAAATACTCATTCAAACATATTTTATTAGACATATGCTACTTTAATATAAAAATTGAGGTCATCAGGGGCTGGAGTAATAGCACAGCAATAGGGTCATCACAGCCAATTCAGGATGTAAGTTCGATACCCGGTGTCCCATATGGCCCCCAAGCCAGAAGCAATTTCTGAGTGCATAGCCAGGAGTAAGTCCTGAGCATCACTGGATGTAGCTCAAAAAGAAAAAAAAATGGAGGTGATTACATAAAAAGAGAAAATCACCTATAAGCATCAACTCAAACATCTTCACCAACACCTTAATTAATTCAATATGTTGAAAGGAACTTACATCATGAAAAAGTAGATTTATTTCAGGTATTAGAAGATGCTTTAAAGTATGCAAATAACTTTTTGGAAGACAATATGAATATTCCATTAAAAACTAGATATATAAGTTTCCAAATAATCCAGCAATATCAATCCTAGGGATATACCCAAGAACGCAATCACACAATGCAGAAAAGTTTTCTGCATTTCTATCTTTGCCACAGCACTATTTACACTAGTCAGAATCTAGAAACAACAATCCAAGTACCTGGAATAGATAAGTGGATTAAGAAATATGATACTTCTACAAAAAAGAAATACTATGCAGTTGCTAGGAAAATGAATTTACAAAATTACTTTTACATGGATGAATCTGAAGAGTATTGTGCAAAGTGAACTGACTCAGAGAGAGAGAGAGAAGAATAGACATATAATTAGTTCTTTTATTTGTAGGATATACAAATAAAAATAGTATGGTAATAATATCCAGAGACAATAGAGATGAGGACCAAAGAAAACAGTCCATGGTAAGAAGCTTGTTGCAAAGAGTAGGAATACAATTAGGTAGAAAGGGGTTCAGTTTGACAATGATAGTTGAAATTGATCATTCTAGACAAGAGATGGGTTATGAAGGGATAAAGTGATATGCCTGGTACCCCTGCAAAACAATAGTGCAAACAACAGTGTTAAAAAGGAAGATAGAAATAAAATACCTTTAGGGCAAGTGGGGTATAAGGTGAATGGAAGGGAAACTGGAGACATTTGTGTGGTGGTAAAAGTGCACTAGTGAAAAGTGGTACACATTGTATGAACAATATTGTAACTATGGTGCTTAGATAAGTTAAAATATGCAAAAAATGAAACTAATATAGTACATCAAAAAAGAAAATAAAAAGATACTATCGTGCAGTCAGGTAAAATACATGAATGCTCATTCTACCACTATTTGACCTAATGATGAAAATTACATTTAACAGCAAAAATTAGGCAAAAGGAAAATTGCTATTATGCAGAAATTAAGATCATTCATTGCTAGAATTCCTTACTATAAATATTAAAGGAAGTTTTAGACTGGAAGCAATTAATTTCAGACAGCAACTCAAATTTATTTAAAAAATAGAACAATATGGAAGATAGATGAACCATATATCTTCTTTCTCCATTCTCTAAACTATTTAAAATATTATAGACTATGTATATGTAGCTAATTATCAGTTAGTGTCTATAGTTTAGGGTTAATATTTGTTGCCTTCAGAAAATAGGTTGATGTATATTAAACATTTAAAGACATTAGATAGTAAACCAAATGGAAAGAAGGAAGAAAGGAAGGGGGGAAGGAAGGAAGGG
>PVKC010039509.1:0-12526 GCA_004027635.1 Crocidura indochinensis | reverse complement strand
AAAAAAAAAAAAAAAAAAAAAAAAAAGAATGATTTCTGAGTACAGAGCCAGGAGTAACCCCTTAGTGCTGCCGGGTGTGTTCCAAAAACAAACAAACAAAAATCACTGAGTTGAGAGCAGTTCCTGTGCACCACTGGGCATAACCTAGATAAGCTAAAAAAAATTACATTAAATTAAAAATATTTAGGAAAAGCTCTGGCATAATGCCTTTGTAACTCACACAAGTAGTCATCATAAAGTCAGCCTGTTCTCTCACCAGGGGCTCCTGTTCCCCACGAGTGTCTGCATCACCCACTGCTGCTCACAGACACCTCCGAGCTTTTCAGGCAAGCAAGCCATAGAAAACCCAGTTTCCAAGACACTTAAGGCGAATTCACCAAGTTGGTGATTCACTAGATAGTACAGGACGTGCCCAATTATACACACTATCTTCTTTCCATCTCATTTCATAAATTCCCAATTTCTCAAGAAAAAATATCTTTTCCTTTAAGCAAAATTACCAATGGAGATATCGATTATTTTCCACCCCCCATTTTCATGTGCAGTAGGAGTATAAATAAAAGACAATTTTAATAAGCATTTTAATATTTTTGGCAGTATCATTCATTCAAGCCTACTCAGATCTTGTGGGAGACCATGGGCACTAAGAGAGAAACATTTGTTGGTGCCTATAATAAAATAGCACACAATAAAGACAACAGATACACTTTGTATCTAAGAAAGGAATTTTCGTCCAGTAAATCTTCTTTACTCATACTCAGATTAAAAATTACAATTTGGTTGGGGTCAAAGAGATAGCACAGCGGTGGGGCGTTTGCCTTGAATGTGACCTACCCGGGACAGATCCGGTTTGATTCCCGCATCCCATATGGTCCACCAACCTGCCAAGGATGGTCTTTGAGTGCAGAGTCAGGAGTAACCCCTGAGTTCTACTGGGTGTGGACCAGAAACCAATCAGAGCTCCACTGGGTATGGACCAAAAACCAATTAATCAATCAATAAAGTAAAAAAATAATTTGATATATGTAATCTGTTGCAAACTTCTGCGATTACAATTCTTTCTATAAAAATAATTATTCTCACGTTTAATACCTTAGTTGTTTTCTCTATCAGAATTGTAAATACAACACAAGCAACCCAATTCCATCAGCATTTGACTTCAAATATATAAGCCCCTTCCAAGTCTGTCAACTACTAAGGAAAAACAGAAAAACCCTATCCTCAAAGTGCCTTGCAATGCAGGAGCTAAGATGCTTGCATGTGGCTGACTTGGGTTTGATCCCTGATCTATATGTGATTTTCCCAAGACCATCAGCTTTCACTTAGTCCTGAGCACAGAGGAAGGACTAGTCCCCGTGTACCAATACATATGGCCTAACAATCTCCCTCTCCCCCAAATAAAAAGAAGATTTAATTTTTAGAGGGAAGAATCTACATCCCACATGGAATAAACTGGAACTTACCACTCCATATATTCCTCCTAAAGAAACTGATCTATATCCTATTTAAGGAAGACAGACAAAAACTTATGTGCTGTCAGAAGTGTTAAGGAAAAATGTGTCTCACATAAAAACAAATCAAAAGCAGCATGAAACCATAGATCTTAAACACAGGAATCAGACAATAATGCTGTGTGTTTCTAGGCTCCTAAATACGAGCACTTTCTGTTTCTCTGACCTCAAAAATATGAGAGGATTTCACTAATGTAAAGATCTAACAGAGGACCCTATGAGCATTGCCTTGGGAAATGAATCAGTCAGGCAGGAATATAATTTTACTATTCTGCTCTAAGAATGATCTGAGAGATTCCTAGAGACTCCGTGCAATCTCAGTCCTTTAATTTAATCAGTAAGAACCTAGGCGGGTCTAGGAAAGACGCCCCAAGAAGGTGGTGACATGTCTTAGCTTGGCATGTATGAAGACTCATTTGCCAGGCTTTGCAACCAAGCTTAAGTGAGATTTAGGAGCAAGACACGCCAAATTAAAACTCTTAAGGACCATTAATCACACCCTCATGACTTCAGATACAGCAATACAACATATGCTTATGTAGGTCTGTCCTTATTCTTAATCAGAGGTATTAGCTTCCAACCTCAACAGCCCATAGGAGGAACTGATTCAAAAATGGGGCAAGCATAGGTCAGCCCATTATTTTAAGTAATTAAATAATACAGCTATGGCCATGACATTTTTCTAAGTCTTGGATTCAAAAAAGCATATGGCCAGTGAGGAGATTAACTTTATATACTGTATTTTTCACTCTATAAGACACACAGTTTTGGGGGTCGGGCGGTGGCGCTGAAGGTAAGGTGCCTGCCTTGCCTGCACAAGCCTAGGACAGACCGCGGTTTGATCCCCCCCATTCCCATATGGTCCCCCAAGCCAGGAGCAACTTCTGAGCGCATAGCCAGGAGTAACCCCTGAGCGTCATTGGGTGTGGCCCAAAAACCTTAAAAAAAAAAAAGACACAGTTTTTAGATGCTCTCTCTCCTGCACTCAGGCTCCAAGTGGCATTCGCTCCATAAGAGGCACTTGGGGGCGTTTTATGATACGAAAAATGCAGTACATTATTTCACTCCCAGTTTCTGAATATCAAGGCTTGGGAGAGAAACCCAAGAAACCAACTGGTAACCAAAATAGGAAAATTATCTTTATTTCATTTGCTGGGTATATTCCAATGGTTAAGAAGAATAAGGAGAGGCCAGAAAGACAGTACAGTGGGAAAGGCTCTTGCTTTGCAGGAGTAAGCCATGAGCACCTCAGGTGTCCCCCCCTCCCAATTTAAAAAAAAAATAAAAAGGAGGAAGGAAGAAGAGTTAAGTACTCAGAAGTGACAAAGCTTAGTAGATGACCAAGTGCGCAGTATCTGGATGACTAAAAAGGGTTAAATATTCAAACAGTATGAGTAGTATACTGAAATTCAGGTATTTCTTCTTCAAATCACAAATACCTTAATTTAGGAAGTCCAAGTGCCAAATCTGTAGTGTAGAGGCAAAATGCTTCTTGCCACACCCCCAAAGCAACACTAATTTTCTGTATCTCCTTGTAACAGGTTCTCTGCTTTAACCATGGACCACAATAGCAAATTCTCGCACTAACGTCACATTTATCAAGAATTCCAGAGATAAAGAATAAAGGCAGAAAATCACATAGAATAACATGAAAACAATTGTTTTCAGACACAAGTAAACAAGACAACAGAGGATTTGATTATTAAGGAAGAGTGAAATGAGGCTGGCCAATGACAACTTAAACCTAATGCCAGGAGGCGGTTTCTAAGCCACAGCATCCAGGAGGGAGACTTGGAGCACAGCAGTCACATTAACTAAATGGAAGCAGCAGAAATCAGTATTCACTCAGAGAGGCCCAGTTACCAAAAAGGGCAGTTTTTCCTATCCAGAGGATAGGAAGAGGTGCTAAAGGGCTAAGGAGTCTGAAACTGAGTTCTGATCTGCACTTAAATGGTGGTAGAAATGGAGAGAAAAGAACCAGAAAGCAGTGGGTCAAAACAGCCCCTGACAAAGAGCTAGAAAGAGTCCATGTGTCTACCATTAAAACATGTAAGTTATTTATAGGACACACGACATGGAGCTCTGCCTTAGCACTACAGCTAAATCATTCCTAAACTAACAGCCACTCTGAATCTTTTCCCAAGCAAGCTCTCAAGCTAAATTCAATATGCCACAACTCCTGGCACTTTTATACATGCTGGAAGCAAGCTGAGTATATTTGTTTTGTTTTAGGGAGGCAGATCCAGTAATGGTCAGGGCTTACTCTGGCAGTGTTTGGGGACCATATGTGGTGCTTGGTATCGAACCTGGGTCAGCCTTATGTAAAGTTAGTACTCTATCTGCTAACTGAACACTTTTTAAAGGAATATAACAAAACCTAGCACCCAGAGGTATGCTAGTATATATAGTATAGTATAGTATAGTATAGTATAGTATAGTATAGTATAGTATAGTATAGTATAGTATAGTATAGTATAGTACAGTACAGTGGTGTGCTAGGTGTGACTGGTATACCCTAAAGAAATCTTTTTTTTTTTCATACTCATCAGCTGAACACTAGGTTATGACTCACTTTTTTGGCTATAATTAGCAATGTTACCTACGAGCATCTGTGTACAAGTGTGTGACTGGGCTATCAGTCACTTGTTAGGACAATACTGAGGTATTTATGCATAATTTAGCTTCAAAAATGAAAATGAAACAAAAAATAACAGCAAAATTTTTTAAATAGTTGAAAACTATAATCACAGCAATCCAAGAAAATACAGCAAATTACAAACAGAATATATATAACCACATATATAAAAAATAGGATTTTTTTTAAATAGGCAACATAAGGTAGGGGAGATATTATACTTAAAAAAAATAGAATATGGGGGCCCGGGAGATAGCATGGAGGTAAGGCGTTTGCCTTTCATGCAAAAGGTCATTGGTTCGAATCCTGGTTCCCCATATGGTCCCCTGTGCCTGCCAGGAGCAATTTCTGAGCATGGAGCCAGGAGTAACCCCTGAGCACTGCCGGGTGTGACCCAAAAACCAAAAAAAAAAAAAAAAAAAACCAAAAAAAAAAAAAAAACGGAATATGGGGGGCCGGGCGGTGGCGCTGGAGATAAGGTGCCTGCCTTGCCTGCGCTAACCTAGGATGGACCGCGGTTCGATCCCCTGGTTCCCCATATGGTCCCCCGTGCCTACCAGGAGCGACTTCTGAGTGAATAGCCAGGAGTAACCCCTGAGCATCACTGGGTATGGCTCAAAACGGGGAAAAAAAAAAACAAACAGAATATGGAGCCGGTGAGGTGACGCTAGAGGTAGCACAAGCACTAGCCAAGGAAGGACCGCTGTTTGATCCCCCGGCATCCCATATGGTCCCCCCAAGCCAGGGGCAATTTTTGAGCACTTAGCCAGGAGTAACCCCTAAGCATCAAATGGGTGTGCCCCCCCAAAAAAAAGCCAGAATATAAGGATATAATGAACGCTTATGATTTTCAAAGGCTGTGTATGACAGAAGGCAATGATAAGGAAAGGGGAAAACTATCAACCTAGAACTGAACATCTAGCAAACATGTCTTTAAAAAAAAAAGATTAAATGTTTATTCAGACAATAGAAAGCTGAGAGGATTCACTTGCCAGAGCATAACTAAGAGACATGTTAAAGTTCATTTAAAAAAAATAAATTGGGGCCCGGGAGATAGCATGGAGGTAAGGTGTTTGCCTTTCATGTAAAAGGTCATCGGTTCGAATCCCGGTGCCCCATATGGTCCCCTGTGCCTGCCAGGAGCAATTTCTGAGCATGGAGCCAGGAGTAACCCCTGAGCACTGCCGGGTGTGACCCAAAAACAAAACAAAAACAAAAACAAAAAAGAAAGAAAAAAAATAAATCGTAGGTATCTTACCAAAGTTATGCAAGACCTGTGCTCTGAAACACACAAAACAATACAACAAGAAAATTAAAGGAGTCCCAATTAAAACAGTCCCAGTGAATTTTTAAAGGTAACAAACTGGAAGCCCCTAATTTCAAGATATTTACTACAGTTAAAAGCCTGTATAAGAAAAGTTATGCAGAATGTCTATAATAGAGTGAAAGCATTCAACCAGAAGGAAGAAGTGGTACTAAAAGGTGATAGTGTTATACATGAAACCCTATCAGGAACAGTATTGTAAACCATAGTACAAAAATGTATACCAAAAGGAAAAATATTCCTCTTACAGAGCAGACAGGTGGGTGTAAGGCAAATTGGTAAGAGTGTGAGTGTGGGCACTGGTGGAGGGAATTGGACACTAATAAAGGGATAGGTGTTGAAACCCAATCATGAATAATTTTGTGATTTCACAAAGTTGTGACTTAATTTTAAAATTTTAATAATTGGAACTGGAGGAGCCGGAAGATAGCCTGAAGGTAAGGCATCTGCCTTCCAAGCAGAAGGATGGTGGTTTGAATCCCGGCATCTCATATCGTCTCCTGTGCCTGTCAGGGGCGATTTTTGAGCATAGAGCCAGGAATAACCCCTGAGCGCTGCCAGGTGTAACCCAAAACCCAAAAATAAAAAATTATAATTGGGACTGGAGATACAGCACTGCAGTAGGGCAGTGCCTTGCACACGGCCGCCATAGGACAAATGGTGGTTCCATTCCTGGCATCCCCATATGGTTCCCTGAGCCTGCCAGGAGTGATTTCTGAGCGCAGAGCCAGGAGCAATACCTGAGTGTGACCCAAAAACCAAAACCGCTGGGTGTGACCCTAAAAACAAAAAATTAATTAATTAAAATAAATATTTAATAATTTAAATAAGGAGGGGTTTATGCAGATCAACAGAATAGAGACCAAAAATATACTGAGGTGCCAGGTGGTTCAACAGATAAATTAACAATATACTCAAATTAACTCCAATGGGGCGGGAGAGATAGCATGGAGGTAAGGCATTTGCCTTGCATGCGGAAGATCGGCGGTTCGAATCCCGGCATCCCAAATGGTTCCCTGAGCCTGCCAGGAGCAATTTCTGAGCAAAGAGCCAGGAGTAACCCCTGAGCACTGCCGGGTTGTGAAGTGAAAAAAAAATAAATAAATAAAGAGCTAAAGAGGCAGTAGGGTGTTTGCCTCGCATGCGGCCAACCCCGAACGAACCCCAGTTCGATTTCCAGCATCCCACATGGTCCCTCAATCCTGCCAGGAGTAACCGAGCGCTGGCAAGTGTGACCCAAAAATTCAAGAACAAATAAATAATTAAATAATTAGAAAAAATTAAAGAGGTAAATACGTAGAGCTTGAAGAAAATGTAAAATAAAATGTGACTATGAATTAGACAAAACTTTCTTAAGCCAGAGTGTACAAATTCATCTCGTTTCTTTTAGAACCAGATTTGACCTCTGACACTATATATGGTCCCCTAAGTATTCCCAGAAGTGATTCCTAAGCTCTGAGCCAAGAGACAGACCTTGGCACAGCTGGTATGGCTCTAAAAGAAACAAATATATCCCAAAATACTTTTACATGAATATTCAGTCATTTTATTCATAATGATAAGAAACTGAAAACAGCTCAAATATTCATGTACTGGTGAATGGAGAAAACAATTGTGCTATATATGAATCATAGATATTCATAAAATGGACAGCTTCCTAGTAATTAAAAGAAATGACGGATAAAGATATGAAGCTAACTGAAAGCACTAAGGGAAAGAAGCAAACACAGTATGATTCCAGTTATATAAATTTTTAGAAAAGATGTAAGCAGCTCAGACAGAAGGAGGAATAGGGTGTTAAAGGGAAACAAGGGAAGACTTAAAACGCGTTATATTCTGACAGTACTGTTAGCTACACAATTGTGCATTTATCAAAATTCAAGTTTTACACTTAAGTTGGTAAGTTTTATCGTTATTTTTTATTTTTATTTTTATTTTTTTGGTTTTTGTGTTACACCCAGCAGCACTCAAGGGTCACTGCTGGCTCTACACTCAGAAATCACTCCTGGCAGGCTCGGGGGACCACATGGGATGCCGGGATTCGAACCACCGTCCTTCTGCATTAAAGGCAAATGCCTGGGAGCTGGGCGGTGGCGCTGGAGGTAAGGTGCCTGCCTTGCCTGTGCTAACCTAGGACGGACCTCAGTTCGATCCCCCGGTTCCCCATATGGTCCCCTGTGCCTGCCAGGAGCGACTTCTGAGCCAATAGCCAGGAGTAACCCCTGAGCGTCACTGGGTGTGGCCCAAAAACTAAAATAAATAAATAAATAAATAAATAAATAAATAAAGGCAACTGCCCCACCTTCATGTTATCTCTCCCGTCCAGTTTTGTCATATTTTAATTAGGGCTGGAGAAGTAGTTTACTGAGCTAGATCACATATTTTGTATGCAGGAACCCAGCACAGTCAGGAGCAGCCCCAGACTATTAATTAATAGGGAAAGAAAGAAAAAAAAAATGGGGGACAGGAGATGGATGTGAGGAAACAAGACAGAAAAGGAGGGAGGGGTGAGAGGGAAATCGAAGGGAAATTTCAGAGCAAAATTATTCAGATGTTTAAATAGCAGAACTTTAAACCAAGTCTTCCTTTCTAAAAGGTCACTAATTGGTGGAGGGTGGGAAAGAGTGGGGCAGAAACAAAGGCTTAAGAAAAATATAAATGTTAATAAAAAGAAAATGTACAAAAAATGTGTTGTCTTCTGAATGGTTTAAACTATACTTGTACGCTTCAAATTCTGCTCAACCCTTACCACCACTATCCCTTTTATCTACTTGGAAAAGCCACAGAATTCAAATGTGTTCTCTTTTTCTCAAAACTCAACACACACACAACCCAGTCCTTTCTTTATTCTTTTTTAGTCTTTGACAGAGAGCACAAAGGTGAAAAGGCTCAACAGCCCTGTCTCATGACTCTCATTTGTACAGACTTAAGAACACTGAATCCTCCCTCCTCTCTTACTTCTATTCAGTATCCTGTGGGGCAAACTTCCCTCTGACTAGTTTACTGTGAGTTCTTGATCAAGAGTCCACAATGAGAAAATACCAGTGATTTACAGAAGGATAAAGAGTTACGCCTTTAAAGATGATAAAAATCCAATGATTATATAAACACAAATATATGTATTAAACACATATAAAAATTAATGGAGGAGGGGCCAGAGAAATAGCACGGAGGTAAGGCGTTTGACTTGCATGCAGAAGGACAGTCGTTCGAATCCTGGCATCCCATATGGTCCCTTGAGCATGCCAGGAGCAATTTCTGAGCCTAGAACCAGGAGTAATTGCTGAGCGCGGCCGGATATGACCCAAAAAACCAAAACAAACAAACAAACAAAAATTAATGGAGGAAAATAAAGGCTCTCCAGCAGAGAAATGGTTGGATAAATTACGGATCAACCAGTTTCTATTCTATTGAGTTATATAAAATATTTACTTAAAAATAGTTGCTACAGGGGCCCGGGAGGTAGCATGGAGGTAAGGCATTTGCCTTTCATGCAAAAGGTCATCGGTTCGAATCCCGGTGCCCCATATGGTCCCCCATGCCTGCCAGGAGCAATTTCTGAGCATGGAGCCAGGAGTAACCCCTGAGCACTGCCGGGTGTGACCCAAAAACCAAAAAAAAAAAAAAAAAATAGTTGCTACAGAATCTACGCATAGACACAAAACAAATAGCAGAAAAATATTTTTATGTTTTGCTTTATTGTTTTGTGCTCAGGAACTGGAAGTGTTCAGGACTTATTCCTAGCTCTACATTCTAGGATCATTTGTGGTGGGATCAGGGGAACGTGGGGTTGTCAGGTATCGAACTTAGGTTGGCCACATGAAAGGCAAGCACCCTACCCACTTTACTACCATACTGGACTAGAAAAATATCTTAATGCCACTAAATGAAAAGAGGTCCTATACATATGATCAAATCTAAAGGGAACTGGTACCAATTAAGGTTTCCCCAACATTCTTTTTTTCAAAAGCACACATATGTCTGTACAGGTGTTAATCTTTTAAAACCCAACAGATACATCTCTTGAGTTTAATCAAAGGATTGTGACCTCAGTGGCAAATACCCCTGATGCAGCAGTTAAGACAAAATCCCTCAACATACTGCCAGATCCTCGGCGACACATGAAGGAGCAGTAAGGACAGTGTCAGTGAAAGAGCAGGACAGGAAGCCACAGGTATGAACACCACTGCCTTCCACTTCACAGGCTCAAGGGACTGACCCAGAAACACAAATACCTCAGTCCTACAGGTGTTCCATATATATTTACTGCCACTCAGCACAAACATTTCTATTTACACTGAGAAACAACTCCTGGAATTGCTCTGGTTTCTAAGCATAATCGGAAACAAAATTGTTTGGAAGGAAGGGACATGACCAATCCCCATTCATTTTAGGGAAAGAATAAAAATAAGAAGGCTTAGAGATAATCCATTTTACTCAACCTATTTGTTATAAAACTCACTTTACTGATTATGAATGACAGTAGACTATTCGGTAAAGAATTGAGATTTGAAGCCTGAACTCAAAGAACCTCTTCTGTAGCATGCTCTCTGGTGATGGACCTTTTGAATTAAAGTAAAATTCTGAGGTCTGACTAACCTTTCTAACAGCCAAACCACTTTGCTTAAGCTGGTTTCAACCAAAAGGAGGGCTCTAAACAGCTTTCATTAACAGCTTAAGCAGCTAACCAGAGATTGAAGCTAATCAGTGCCGGGAATTCAGGGTAGGGTATTTATTGAACCTAGGAGAATAGGGGTGAAGAAAAGTTTGACTTTTTTCTTTCTTTTTGAGAATTAACATGTTTCTCTTCAAAATTTTTGAAGGCTTAGTTATTAGAAATGTTAAACTCTATAAAATTACCGAGGCCAAAACAACACTAGTAAATTGTTTTCCACTTACAAATACGCTGCAGTGGTTTTCAAATAAACAAAAAGGCAGCTGAAGGTATCCAAAATGTCACATTCTGTTCAGAACACTCAGAATTGGCTAGCAGGTGAGGTATATAGTTTCCAGGGTATTTTTGTTCCTGGATTCCATTTCTGACAGAGAAACTACAGTAGCATCAAAAAAGGATTGAGTTTGGGAGTTTCTTTTACCCAACAAGTTCTGAAAGCTTCTCTGACTATCTTTCCACTTTGTTTGGACTGTGTTTCTAAGCTAGTCCGTGTTCCATGTCCCTCTGGGGGGAAAGATAATTCCCAGTTAGAATATGACTCGCTGGCAGAAGTATAATGCAGAAAGTAGGTCTGAGAGAGTCAGCTCTCAATCATCTTTAAGGTGGAGTGTCAATTTATCCAAACATCAGTTTTCCAAGAAACTATAGTTGAAATTTTGACTTGAACTCTCTAAAGAGGATTCTGAGTATGAAAACAGACATTTTGATTTAAAATAAAGAAACTTGGGCTGGAAAGGTAGAGTAATGGTCTGGAGCAGTGGTCGGCAACCTGCGGCTCGAGAGCCATATTTGGCTCTTTACACTTTTAATTTGGCTCTTCTGTGTGCTGGGCAGCCGCTCCAGGAGTCAGGACTCTGCTCCTAGCCTCTGTCAGTGCGTGCCCTGTGTGGATTTCAAAATAAATTTCAATCATGGTTTTGGCGAGATTTGGCTGAGTTGAAAAAAATAGGTTGCCGACCAGTGGTCTGGAGCATATACTTTGCTAGCAGGAGGTTAATTTTCTGGCATTGCATGGCCCCCAGAGACTTCCTCAGGAGTGATCCCTGAACACAAGAGTCAAGAGTAGTCCTTGAGCACCAGTAGGTATGTCCCCCAAAATAACAAGAAAATAATAAAATAGAGAAACTCGAGTTGATTTTGGGCTGAGAGCATTCATAGGAAGTTCTACAACATGCCAAGGAAGAAAATGAGAAAAATATACCAAAAGTTCTACACAACTTTCATTCTAAAATTCTATGATCCCAAGGTGCTGGAAAATGGCAGTGAAGGTCATAACCTGTAATTAATCCCCCAAGCACTTCTGTGATGTCCTGAGAAATTAGAAATGATTAAGATTAGTTCTTTCAGGATAATCTACTATGCAAGAAAATGCATTTCAGTGCCTGGCATACAATAGGCATCAATAAACCAAAACAAATATAACCTTCTCCTTAGTATTTGAGATAAAATGTCCAAAGAATTCAAAGAACGATTCCTCCTGCAAGCATAGAAAATACATGCTTCTGGGGGCGGGAGATAGCATGGAGGTAAGGCATTTGCCTTTCATGCAAAAGGTCATCGGTTCGAATCTCGGTGCCCCATATGGTCCCCTGTGCCTGCCAGGAGCAATTTCTGAGCATGGAGCCAGGAGTAACCCCTGAGCAATGCCGGGTGTGACCCAAAAACCAAAAAAAAAAAAAAAAAGAAAATACATGCTTCTATCTTATACATGAAAGGACAGGGCTTGTTCCCAATAGTCACTGTGCTGAAACAGAACAAAATGTCCTTAATAGATCATTCTAATCATCCCTAAACTATCTTGCGAAATCACAATAGTTTAACCTGAAATCTCATTTTTCTATCAACCAGAAATGCTATTTTGGGCAAGATTTTACTTGCTCTAAGCCTTTTTCCATTTTTGAGAAAACAGTAACTTCCAAGGTGTGGATTTAGGAACACTGTATAATACTCCTAGAAGACAGTGCCTGAGACTCCCAATAAGTGATAAATAGAAGAATCTCTGTAACGCATTTTATTTTGTATATAAACTTAATTGTGGTCTGTTATAAATCTTAAAAATAAAGATTAGACTGGGTGCTAAAAGTCGGGTTAATGTTATGCAGGATACCATATCAGTAACAATAAAAACAATTCACAATGCCTTAAAAAAAAAAAAAAAAGAAGAGGCAGGTGACTGTGGACACTGATGGAAGGAAGTAGACACTGATGAAGGGATCAGTATTGGAAAATTGTACACCTAAAACCCAATCTAAATAACTTTACAACATTGTAATTCACGGTGATTAAATAAAAAAAATAAAGAAAAAGTTAAGATTAGAAAAGATTAATTAGATTAGTACAGCCAGGAGGCATAGCTCTGTGGAATAATTGGGGGGGGGGGG